>CABFOV010000100.1:8459-82183 GCA_902141375.1 Timema poppense
TAGATTTAGATTATTATTCTGCTTCCAGCTATTCTATTTGATTCTTTTTTTTTCGGTTCTTTTCTTTAACAGAAAGACTAAATGCGCTGGCAGTACTTTCAATGGAAAAAAATTTCCTCAATAGTCATCCAGAGATCAAGGACAAAACTATTGAACTTTTTGCGCAAATTAAAACAAGAAGAATGTATTTCATTTTTAAATGAATAGATCAAGCTTGAACTGTAAAAATTTAAGTTAAAGTAAGTAAAAGGTGTATTGTTGGTTTTTTTGTTAAGGTTTTATCAAATTCCTGAATAAATTTTCTTTTTATACGTGTTTTTTTCTTTAACACAATTTTAAAACAAAGGCTAACATTTTTCTGTAGCAGCACCCCCACTAATTCTAGCTAAGAGCCGCCACTGTTCAAATACCTTACTGGTGCACTGAAAATGGTTTAACCCAAATGGTTCAGCTCTCGTTCTCTTCTAAAACTATGGTACATTTCTTCTAAAACCTATTTCTCAATCAATTTCTTAATAAAAAAGTGAATCACGTGTAAAATAAATGGTACGGATCTCCGCACGAACTTTCTCACGCCATTGTTTAAAGATCGAGATATTGTTTCAAAGCTCGTAATATATGTGAAAAGACATACTATGCACTAGCAAACCCAAGAAAAATTTGTGTTATATTTACGTAAAACAATTTTTGATTCCCAGTTTTAGATTTGTAATTTTATTTCTAAATAATTAAAATCCTCATTTGTATATTTGGACCAATAAAAAATATTGATATTAGTTCCACGAAAGTCAACACTTTGTAATAAAATTTTGACTTCCGGCTAAAATTTTTGATATTTTATTAGTGGTTGCACATCTTATTACTATACTATATTATTAAATTCCTCATTTATAAATTCTGACCATTAAAGTAGGTAAAAATAGAGTATTAAGTCTAAAATGATGAAATAGATTATTTCTAAGTAGTATCTCTGCAATTAAAGCTAACAAAAATGTATTAATATATCGGCCAATATCACAGAAACTTTTGGTTGAATAAATATATATTTCAGACTAATTTTTTAAATTTTAAATAGTAATACAATTTTGTAATGAACTTATTTAGAATATCAAGTAGTTACAGAAATATGGAAATTTCCGGTTTTTTAAAGTACCCTAAGAAACATTTTTATAGGAAAATTAAATTAGCAATTTTTTTATAATCTTAATCAACGCCTAGATTCGAATTTTAATCAAACTCACTAAGGCTGATTTAAAAAAAATCGAACTTTTCTCTTCTCACCCTTTAGTAAACTATTCTTAATTTTAGAGTTAGACAAACACACAAACAGACGGCACTGCAAAAATCCCTTTTTAGGATTCGGGGGGGTCATGAAACGTCGACATTCATCAAAATTTCTAATTCAATTTTTTTCTACCATCATAACATTTTCTCTACCTCTAAGATAGCGAGAAAGTAAATATAGGTTTCATAAATTTATTAAAAGCTGAAAGGTCCCCACAATTATGTAGAGCTATGTTCTTATATCTAGTATAAATATCAACAAACTATAAATGTATGTGCATAAGCTGTTAAAATAATATATTTGGGTGTGTCTGTCCTCATCCCTATTAATAATGAAAAGAATCTTTGATGTCAAGTTCTTAACAATAACAAATTTCATCTTTTCTAAAAGTCATGCACTCAAATAAGAATATTATTTAAATGTTATAGTGAATGGGTGGTCTTGTTTCAAAGATGAAAGCTAGGTATCTCAGATACTTAAGAAAAGTGGTATCTTTTAAAACAGATTAAATAAAACACATATTTGAAGGAAATAAACCTATATACATATGTAATTCGATTATTTAGTCTCAAAATCAAAGTATTAATATTTACATAATTTAATGAGAAAGGGATTGATGAACCTACCTTTGGCCTCTCACAATGCTTAAATCTATCATTTATATGTACATAAATATTTAATCTTACTCTAAATTATAGAACATTATGTTAAATTTAACAATTTATTATGTTGTCAATAAATAACACAATTTTGGTGATATTTAAAACAATAATATAATTATTTATCTCTTACCAACACTTTCTATGACACGATATATTTTAATTAATATGGTAAAATAAAGGTAATATGCAATTTCAAACAATAGATGTTTGGGAATGAAATGGTCAGTAGAGAGTAACCATTAACATGAATCGAGGAAGTAGGACCACTTTGAAAAATTAAATCGTATAAAAATCATCTACATTGCACCCGACTGCGATTCAAATCTCTACCTCCTGAAATTTTAGTATAGTTAGAGTTCTATACGTAGGAATATGGGATCGCCGATTCTATTCGGGGGTTAACACTAGCAAAATTGAAAATTCATTTAAAATTTGAATATATGAATTTTAAATTAATGAGAAGCGTACGCTACTTTTATTGTTATTTTATCATGTTAAAATAGAACATTAAATATATTCTTTCATATAGCAGATTTTATGGTTCTAAGAATCAGTTACACTGACAGATTAAGTAGTGCCTCAAATAAATTACTATACCTAATACAGGATGGCACCTATCTAGACCAGAATGTAGTTGGCCAGTTTCATAATTTTGCAAAACTCGCCTCTTCCATTCTGGTTTTGGTAAGTGGTGTCCTCTATTTAGTATAGCTCCACATTTGAGGTGTACTCAATCTGACCACTAAACTGGCCCTTTAGTATCGACACTACTATTATATTTGCCAAATGGGACTGAAATAGGTGGTTAGAGCATTTATATATTGAATAATATATATTTTTTCAAGGTTTACCCTAAAATCTACCCATTTTTATTTATTTGGGTCTATTTATTGGTCTTCTGGTCTATATAAACGAATTTATCATGTTCCAGAAATACGACCTTAATTGAATTTTAAGTAATAAGTAACATTATTTTGTAATTTTTTAGTCCAGGGCGTCTTACCAGTTATCCGCAGTTTATCACAAATGTGGTAATTATGATGACGGTATATTAGCAAAAATATGGCAGAATTTTAATGAATAGAGAGTAGGAAACATGACTCTCGACATCGCTCGTTACCAACAGGCCGGGTTAATGAGAAAGAAATATATTTGAATATGTGAGCATTTTTTCAGGTTATCTTACGTATTACTGTTGGTATCAAACACAAACACAGTTTTCGTATGTTGCTACTGATTGAAGTGTTATTTGTTCATTTACTTTATTTCCTTACGCCAGTAGAGTGACGTGCTACTGACTGAGCTATGGTGCCGGACTTTGAGTTTATCAAACGATGGTTTTGATTTAGTATAAATTACACTGTGGTACGATGAAGACTATTCATTAAAGTTAAGTGAAGTTGCATTTGAATTTTTAAATGTGATTCTAATCGTATTTCCAAAATTTCCTTAAAACATTTTTGCACATGAGAGCTATTTACATTCACTTAATAGTAGTTTATTGATGAATTATCTTTGAAAAATTGTATTCTTACTTTCTCATATTAAGATAAATTATTGTAACTGTGAATATTTTTTTACCTCGTGATTATAATGAATATCTACGTTTTATGTTTGTCCTACCCCAAAAATGGGTATTTTACAATTATATTTGTACCAATGGCTGTATGTTTGTCTATCCCTAGCAACTGATCCAAAATTGTTTAATATATTCTGTTCAAACTGGATATTTTATTCTATCAGGTGAATCGTAGGGAGTTTACATTTTTACTTTCCACTAGAATCTAAATTAAGATTACCGATGAGTAGTTTTTTTTATGAAAATTTATTCGAAAATATCTCTAACAAATTTGTTTAAAATAAAGAGGTTGGCCTACCGAATAATACTGTATATTTGGTTTTTTGGGTAAAAATTCTTTATAGGGTAGTTTTCACATGAAGGATTTTCAAAAATTTGAAATATTTTGAAAATGGCTCAAACTATTTTGTTTAAAATGTATTTCTGTGGAGGGTTTTGGATGACAAATAAAACTCTATTCTTGTTTATTTATTCTACTTAATAAAACTATATGTTTTAATATTTCAAATATCATAGATAAAAATATGGTTATTTTATTTTTTATTTGATAAATATTATAAAGTTTATTTGCTTCAATATTGTATGTATATGTATAGTTCAGTACTTATCCCAAGCGACAGTTATTTTGTGGTAATACAATTAAACTAAAATGGTTTTATAATAAAGGAAATCAATTTAAAATACACAGTTCTAGGCCAATAATAGCTAGGTTTGTTATTGGGATGGAAACCAATATTTTACAATCTACTTATCTTAAGACAATACCTGCAATGGTGGTTCACACTGGCTCACTCTCTATGATGTGTCGTACTGTTTTGTGTTGTGGTGAATTGAGAAGTAAGGTTGTGAACTTCACCCATGAGAGCTTAAAAGGTTTTCCTCTTTACTTCAATGCAAGTGCGGCTACATTTAATTTAAGCTTCTATCTTAATAATTTCTATTACAGTATTTTAGATATACGGTTAAATTGGAGGGGTTATAAGACTGATTGCAAAAATAATAATATTTTATGAAAGATGTTTTGATAATATATTCTACCCTTATAATCTAAATACCCAGCCTCCAAGAAATTTACTCTCTTCAGAGCTATTCAACTAACCACTACTTTATAGGTATAAACAACTATGTTTTCCTGAAATGATCTGTATAATATACCCTATCTTTGAGTCCCCCCCGCCCTCCCCCTTAGAGTTTTCTATTGAAGCTAAACTTGTCCTGCCCTGGTTACGAATACCGGACAAACCGCGTCGTAGACCGTTGGATGTAGGCAACTAGTCCCGTCCAAGCAGCACCGGTTTGTTTGCGGCCGGTCTGACGGCTCGACTCTGGCGTATTCTCGGTACGCTTCAGGTCAACAGTTCCCGCGCTCAACGTTCACCATTTCATGTCACAAACTAGATTTTAATTCTGTCCGATATTGGTTTTATACTCTCATATTTGAGCAGTTATTTGTTATAATGATCATGGGAATTAATTTTAAGAGAAGATGTAAGCTATAATTAGTGGGTATTTTTTACAACGTTGTAATATTCCTACCGGCTATCAAATGTTATATAACTGATAGGTTAGGGTAAAAAATGTTAAAATGTATAGGACATTTACGCGCATTTCTATGTAGGTAGAGTGGAATATTAATTAAGTAAAAATATCCGTACCCCATTCGGTCTAGATTCGAGACCTACACTCCACCATCCATATGAAACCCAGATTAAATCCTGACTCTTAGAATAAAGCGTTCAACAATGCCAGTATAAATTAATTAAATTTTATCATGAAAAACATGAGTTTTATTAGCCATTCATATGGATAGATAGATAGATAGATAGATAGATAGATACATTACAGGGAGACAATTCATATGGAAGATTCAATCAGAATTTATAGTTTATGAAGGATTTTTCTTAAATTATGCTTACTATATTATTGTTCTCTAAAGGGCAGATAAAATGGTAAATCATAGTAACGTAATAATAAATACAATCAATGTTTAGTATGAAGTTTTAAACCAGGTTCATTTAATAAAATAACTTTTTAAGAGGGTCGCAATTTTAATATAATATATGATGTTTGTTAAATATAGGAAACTTATTTGGCTCTAAGTAATAGATAATAACAAATATAGTTTGTGATATATTCCATAAAATAATATTTCATACTTTATTTCCTATTAATTTATTATGTCACACCTGACAAAGTAATATATGGTCTTTTCGAATGCCTCAGAATTATATTGAGTGTTTTTGCTTTCCAGCTTTTAAACCTTATAGGTTTGAAAGGAGAATAAAATACATTTATTCTTTGATGGGGCATTTGTCTTCATGTGTAAAATTCATATTAATCTCCTTCAACCACCTTTGAATATTGTGAACAAAGCAAATTTATTTTGTAAAATATTCTTAAAAATGATCGATTGTCATAAACTGAAATATATAAGGAAAACATGCATGTTTGCAAACAATTCTAGTTGATTTCGGTTTTCCCACTGGATTTTTAATTTCATATGAAATGATAACTTAAAATACATTCTCTTAATTATATGAATTGGCCTTTTGTGCTAGATACCGTTTTATAAATTTCGAACATATCATATAACAAAAGTGATTATTTGAATTAAATGGGATTTGAAAATAATTATTTTAAATTTTAAAATAAGTTACGATATCAATATTTGTAAATTTATTTTCCTTAAATAGCAATACATATAAATGTGTTTTTAATACATTAAATACATTTTCTCTAAAAGGAATGTTATATATTTTTTAATTACTATATATAATTTTTTGTGCACAGTAGATTATGTTGAAAAGTATAAAACAACAATACTTTCATTGATTAATTTATTCTAAAATATAAATTATAGATTTAAAGCTTACAGTTTTATTTAGCTAATTCATTTCAGCTGCTTTATAACAAACGATAACATATTTTTGACAAAAAAAAAAATTGTGTTTCGTAACTTGACAACTTACGTTTATCTTAAGATGTAGAATATTGGTTGCTTAGTTTCTATGACTGTGTTGCTGAGAATATTTGGTGGTTGTACATTGAGTCAAGGTAAGATCGCTACTTTCAGAGTAGCGTAGTATACAATACAATGCGTTTATTACTTTTATTTACTTAGCACCACGTCTTACTACCCGTTCACGTTATACGTTTGAGTACTAATTACACTAGTGGCTTAGGAATTGGGAAGGTTGAATTTAGAGGAAGTGAAACAGCATTTTCGTGGATGGAGAGTATAAAACAATTTGGTAAAAACCACCTCCAGTTCACCCAACTCAGATTTGAACTTCGATAACCCGGTCCTCGGAAGTCTAGCTCAACACGAATCTAGTGGGTTAGCTAACTATGGTACCGAGGTGGGTAATAATACAATCCGTGACTCCATGATCTATAACATTCAAAAAGATGCTATTTATGTAAAAGGATGTAAGCTCATAATTTTCTTTGCAATCATAACCTTATTTGTTTTTAATAATTTGCCTTTAGTGAAATAAGTCTGTTGTGTGCCAGGCTAAATATAAATAGAACGAGGAAAAAAGTATTTATCAATGGTTAAAAATTGTAGTTTAACTAACAAAAGGAGAATGAAACATAATCCAGAATTAACAAATGGCTATTCAGTTCAGCTCACCAACCAAATCATATTATATAGAGTAGTGGTGATTTGAATTGGTACTCTCCTCAATACGCTTGGATGATAGTAATTTAATACTTTACCAAATTTATGATGTTTAATTTTATTCCCATATGTAGTATAAAGAGATACAAAATAACTATTTTTCTACAAATTAGTTATATAGATTTTTTTTAGATATGATCAAATTTAATTTTTATTAAATGAGTTTATGACTTATGTATGCATTTTTATGTTCAGTTTCATACACAATAGAGTTTAATATTAACTACCAATACATTTCTTTGGATATAATTTGTAAATAAATCATAAACTTTGGCTTTAGCCTCAACATTTTAAGTTTGGTAAACCTCAAAATGACAATTTTAACCAGTAATTTAAAATAAATGATAAAACTTACACAGTATTGATATTTATGGCTCTATGTGTGGTACATTTTTTTTATATAAGTCTTATTGACGTTAATACAACTGTACCGTACCTTAAGAGCAATGCCATAAAATCAATGATCCAACCTTGATGACCAAGACCAATGACTAAGCCTTAGTTAGAAATCGTATCGATTCTCATGAACTAAATAAAATATCATTTGAATGGAGTTTTATAAAATTTAAAATTTAAAATTCTTCTCATTTATATCATTTACATGTCAATCAAAATTTCCAAACAGAATTAAACCAAATATATATAGTTTTTAATAATTGAAGTACATAAACTAAGAAATAGAAATAAATACTAACCTCCAAACAATCACTAGTGAAAAATTAATTTTCGGTGAAAGAAAACATCCATTGAAAACCAGTGAATATAAAATGTATGGTTGTCAGGGTAGAAAGAGCTAAGAAATGTGATCATTGATGTCTACCATGTGTGGCGTATGTAAGAGAGAGACGTGAGCAAGGTTTTAAGATTCTCCCCATCCCCCTTCTCCATTTCACCACACCGCCCATCCTCCTCGTCACCAACAAACATTCTTACCACAGACACGACTGCTAACACACATACCACAAAAACCCAAGAAAATAACAACTAGATTAAGATATTGAAGAAGGAACATTTTCAAGATGTCAGGTTTGTGAAATGTATTACCAACACATGCTCTACTTGAATAGTAAATGTGTTTATACATCTTACGGAGGACATTATAAATGTAAAGTATGTATTCATCTTTTTTTCTTCGGACACTTATCACATCTCAAATTTAAGTTTATTTAAATTCCTGACTATTGTAAATATCAAACCACTGATAAATTTCTACTAATAATGTCTGAGCGAACATAAATAAAATTGATCTTAAAAAGAATATTCTTTAGCACATTTTGTCTTGGTAGAAACTTTTTACTATTAACTATTTAACCTTTTAAAGTTTCTATTATTTGATATGTTTGTATAAAGAAATTTATACGATCCAGTAAATCCTTGCGCAACTTTCGCAAATTCAACCTTCCCCCCTCACCCCCCAAAATGATTTAGTCTTTTTTTGGGTTGTTGAAATTAAATACTCAGCGGGATGAACACCCTAAACGAGAGCATGATAATGTTTATTAAATGCTGTCCATGTAAGATACCATTGGGATAACCTAGATGCAGATGGGTCGATAACATTAGAATTAATCTGAAAGGGATAAGGCATGATAAGGTGGACTGGATAGAACTATCTAAAGATAGGGACAGGTGGCTTTTCTTTTAAAGTGCGTCCACGAACTTTCAAGCTCGTAATACCATAGCGTAAGTAGGCAAATCGCAGCTAATTTGTTTTAAGCTGATTGGAAGATATTTGCAAGTGTGGAAAAATTAAAGCTATCATTTAATGATGTATCTGAATACCTACCATGTCGCGAAGTGTGTCATAACTAATTAACAATAATTTTTGGCTTGATTAGTTGAAAAAAGCCTGCAGCCCAAACGTGTTGTAAGACGCAGAGTTTGAAAAATTTAAAAATATGAATCGAAAAAGATTATCTGAAATCATTAAGTTATACATAATAATGTTATTACGCCTCTAAATGATGTTATATACGATCAAAATAATTTTAATCCATATCTTACAAACATTTTAACGGTAAATAAATGTGTTTAAACGTTTTGAAAAAGTACTTAAACTTCTTATTCGTGCGGACCCTCTAACCAGGGAACAGCTGATTTGTGAACCGCTTGGTGTGGGATAAATATACATGATAAAATCAAATTAAAATAGTAAATGTATAGTATGTTATAGTGATAAATTAGTCATAATATATTTTTAATGTCAATATAATTAAAATTAAAATAAATTAAATGTAGGTATTATATTTGAACATCTTTAGACACAATCTTTTTTTAAATAAATGTAAAAAAAACTACAATGAAAACGAAAAGAAAATTTAATATGATTTTTTTTTACATTTTTATAATTACTGATTATTTATATCAGGAATGTAACTGATTGCGTGACTTAAATTATCACTGAAATTTGTATCAATTTTAGTGGCCATCTCCTTAAGTCTCATTCCACACTAAGACGATTTCATTTCACATTTTTTCATGTCACAAAGAGTAATAAAGTCTTGTTTACACAAATAAATTGTTAGAAAAGGCATCAAAAGATTCAGTGCTTTGTGCTGGTTGACGATTAAATTAATATGAAAATGTGTTTCCAAATTCTCTTCTCAAAAGATTTGGGCACAAGGGGTGTGGCCAATCCCCCAATTTTCAGCCTCACATTCTCGCCGGGATTTAATACGGGAAGGTATATCCATTGTGATATTAGATTGCAGCAATTTACCCTTTTATATACAATTTTACAATATCTAAAAAATATATAAATTTATGGCACCGATTCCCTGGACAATTTCTCGGAACCTCAGTACTAGCCTCAGGGACTCATGGGGGTTCGTGGACCCCACTTTGAGAACCACTGGTTTAAATGCTGAAAAGAAACCAGCTTTGCTAAATTTGTATTAAATTTTCAACACCCGAAGATGTTTTTTTTAAGTATTTGTAACTATTTTTCTAGTTTTTATGGTCCAAAATAACAAGGGATTAAAATTTAGAGGTTCCTTGCTAATAGATGTACACCACGAAGTTTCATTTCCTATAAACACTTTAATTTCCACCCAAAAGACTAATTTATAGATAATATTAAATAATATATAAGATAATAAATCAAGTATGAATTCTACCTTCACGAATTTTCAAGTAGTATTAAAATTTTAAATACTCTAACTCAAACTTTTTTTTAACTCTGAACCAATTTTAATTTTATTTTTCTATATAGCCCAATTTTAAATTATCCAGTCGTAAACGGTAAAAAATATTATTTTGTGGATATTTTCATTTTACAACTATCTAATAAAGCCATATAGTGTTCTATTAATTACATTAAGAATCTTAAAAATGAATTAGGACTCCTTAACTTTGCCGGTACCGCAGTCTACTTAGAAAAAAGTCATGAGTTACAGTTATATTATGGTAAATAAATGTATACTTTTTGAACATTGGGATTTTTCTTTAAACGTTTTGAGTTCACAGTTGAGGAACTATTTTTGTTCTATTCTAGAATTATATTATAAACTGGAAAGTGCTAAATCTCTCACTTACTGAGCATTAACGCAATATTCCCAATATCTGGGGTTAAATTCCTACTCCCGGATATCATTTATCAAAAATGTATTTAAATAAATACCAAATTAAACGCAAAAATCTCTTATTTACTTATATCCATCAAAATGCACTTTTAAAACACTTATAAGAATGTTTTTTGTTTATAAGATGTATGTTGGTGGATAAAATAATAGTTAAGGGTAGTGAAATATTTCTTATCAAAATTTGTTTAGAAGTCCAAAATTTACAAATATTTTATCTATGTATTGTAAACATAATTTTCTATTATTATTTTTTTCAGCATTTGATGGAAGGAAGGGCACAGAGGCATAAAGATGGCGGCAGACATGGAGATATAGAAGAGAAGCTTTTCTGCCGCCCGGTCCTTTCCTTTCCAGGCGAGCATCCTTTTCCTTTACAACCTCACCCCTTCCCCCCGACCACCTTTACCCAAGCTCCGCGCGTCCTTCTCCGCCTTTCCCTGTTTTTAACTCTTTTTTGGCCCCCCCCTCCCTCTCAAGCCAGAAGCGGCTATCTCAATCCGGGGGACTTCTTGGATCTCAGATCATACGGAAATCTACACGCTTCTAGACCTAGGTTTCAAACGATATAGTTAAATGGATTGGTTCAATAGATCTTGATATTTAATCTAATATATAAATAAAAGGAACACAATAACTAGGTAAAGGTGTGTAATCTTACGACTGTTGTAATTTTATCAAAAATAAGGATAATACATTGTGAAAAAGATAAATGAGTGTAAAAAAATATCAGAATTTGAAAGTATTTTCGATCCAAATGATTGATGTGATCACCTTTTAATGATTTTTTAATCTCAGTAAGTCTTCTAATTGTTGATGTATAAACTGAATCAAGCCACCTATTACTAAAAATTTTAAATTTATAAAGAGGAATTAAATAATTCTACATCATAATTATTTGCTTGGACATTCTTATTCCAGGTGTATTATGAATAGTCTCAAGGAGTATTTGAAAGAAAAAATATAAGAAATATAGTTCTAATAAAACTTTGGATTATATATATATAAGTATTGTTTCTATACATTTATCTTAATAGATAAGAATCGATAAATCACAATTAGTTTCAAAGTATTTTAAGCTATTAACTTATATATTTTTTATTATAAAATTAAATAATTTATGTTTAAATCCTCCTTTAAAAGTTTATTGATTTCTCGTTGACCCCATCTGCTCTTTATATACTGTTTTATATATGTGTATATGTATTATTAATAAATAATATCCCATCTGTGAGCTATCCAAACCAAAGTATCAATTTGAATTGGTCTAGCTGACATTTTGGCCCACACCGGAGAGAGGGGGAAAATGAGACATTCTAGTCTTGTGTTGTACGTAGTTGACGAAGAGGTCATATCCGAATGACAACCCGGGTATTCTTTGAAGATATCTACAAATTAGTTTTCATCTTTCCCTCCTTATAACGCAGGTATCTTTTATGAAGATTCTACCTTTCTCATTTTTACTACTGTATGTACCTCTGAAACTGTTATTTATTTACATAATAATATTGATCTTGGTGTTTTGTATTTATAAAAAAAATCACCTTTTGATTTGGAATAAATATTGAATAATATATTTATATTAGTTATCCTATGTTTAGTAGGGTTTTGGTAGAATGAAGCTGGGGTTATAATAAAAAACAAACCATTTTTCTCTCAACAATGATAATTTAGAGTATTTTACATGATATTTGTGTATAAATATGTGGCAAATTGTTTAGTTACTTATACCTGAAAAAATTTCCATTTTGATAAAATAGACTTATATATATAACAAATTAAATAAGAGAACACCAAATATAGTTAAGACATTAAAATAATGGATTGGAAAAGTTTACAAAATATTGTAGTTTTTTTGGGGGGGAGGGGGGACAGCTCTTTGCTACTAGTCTAGGCTAGCAGCATAAGTAAACTAATGGGGTGTATTATATTCATATACCCACGTTTGCTTGGTATCGAGAGTGGGAATTTTTTTTAGAGAAACGTATGTCATTGCACACTGCCAGGATTCGAAACACTGGCCTCTCCTTCACTGACAGGCCAAATTATATGAGACTGATGCCTTTGTTCATGCGCCCATAAATGTTGTCAGCCGGTCTATACAAACTTGCCTGGAATCTAGATCAAGTTTTCATATTTTGAAATTCAACCTGGGAGGAAAATTTCTGGATCAGAGTCATAAACACATCTAGTGTTTTCAATCCACGGATTTGTTGCAATATACAGATAGGAGTCTTACCTTGACCCATTACACTATGGCCCTATCTTCTGGGCTGAACCTAAGTGTAACCCGTCAAAGTAAGGCTACTACCTTCCAGAGTGAAAGGAGTGTACATAAATCAATTATTTACGATACTCTATTAAAGTATCTTAAAATGTAAACGATTGAAAACTATTTTTTATATGACCATAGATTTTGATACGTTTCTAAACAGATTTGTTTACTACTTGATCTCATTCTGTAAGCATTATATTGTAAATGAAAAATTATTTTTAAGGGGAGGTTGGTAGATGACCTTTGTGAAAAATCTCCTCGTGTACAGTCCGGATTTGTGATTTAGAAAATAATCTTGACCCTTGGGTGACTCTTCCAATGTTATTAAATAAAAATATGTAAGTAATATCAATGATTTAAAAATAATTTTAGTTATATGATTCAGTGTCATAGTGAAGATTAAAATAATATTGTTTAGCCTTTAATATATAAGGAGGATTAAAATATTTGATTTTAAAAAGTAAGTTTTTATTAAAATGAAAGATTATATTCCTAAAATATAATCAAACAATTCTGATTACATCTTATATTTCTTTTAATTGAGTGATGATAAAAAATGTTATATGTTAAAAAAAATTCTTTTAAAAGTGTTCAAAGAACAAAATATTTTATAAGTAGAATTCTTGAACGTGATATAAGCGGTATTTGTTCCGAAATATCAGCGTCGTTTTCTTTCCCTTACACCCCCTACCCACCCTTCCCCACCTCTTCTATCCTCCTTCACCGCTACCCCTTACGCTAACCCCCCAGCGTCTCTTGTTTCCAAGGCAGCGTCCAACTGCGCTCAATACTTCTTCTTACCAGACGTGCTGGCCTTAGAACAAGATGGACGTCACCCCGAAAACTGAAGGGGTTATTCTACTTTCCAAGCTATCCCGGCAGAAGCTACCAGGTCCGGTGTTAATCTTGTGGCTCCATGGACCACCCTAATTCCTCACCTACTGGGCGCCACTGACCACTTTCTATGGTGCCCAACAACAGGCTGATATATAGCAAGCGATTTCTTATTTATATAGTTTTACTCTCGATCAAATTCATTTATAAAAAAATATACTCATTTTTTTTTTAGTTATTTAAAGTCCAGTTTTTAGGGCGGGTATAAAATAAGGTGTGAGTTAGAGGCAGTTAATTAGCAGTTTTTATCACAAAAATATTTTTAACCAACATAAATACATTTTTATTAGATACTTTTATTTTGCTTCTCTATACATAGTCATATTAATAGTTCAAAAATATCCGTCATGAGCTTATTGGCATTTAGAGAAAAACTTTTATAAATAGAGGGGGAAATTTTATCATCAAACTCTAATATGCCCATAACAATTATTCAAGAACTGCTCACATTCAAATATGTATAGAATCAAATTAAAGTCACCAAATGAAGTATTTTTTAAAATTTTGGTCATTAAATACTTTTATTTTAAAAATGAAAGTAGACTGGTCTTAGCTTTCCTCCACCTGTATCCCACCCTTAATCCATCTGATGGGTTGACCAACCGACACAAGTCTTCAAACTAGTTTAATTCTAACGAAAGAACACATCTCTCACCATTAACCCAGCACTTTAAACTGAAACGCCTGAAACTATCCATAGATACGTGTTCCTTAATGTCAGTAATCGAACTCTGGACTCTTAGATGGAAAGGAAGACGTTCTACCAAATGTTCTAAGATGTAAAAACACTATAACTATTTATATAAATATGTGTAATGGTATGCAAGTTACGCTTATGAACAGATACTGGGATAAAATATGACTTATAAACTAGCTTAGGGTAGGACAGTTAGTGTAATACACAGGCCCTACTAGGGCCTAGATATTATTCAGCAAATATCAGGATAAAAACGTGTACAATTATTAAATATCTTGGCTGGCATTACCTAAAATCATACCAGTCCTCTGATTTTTTTAAATCAAACATGCTAATCACTGATCCACATAAATTAATGTTTAATTCCTCGATTAGATCTAAAATGTAATAGATTGGTTTTAATATAATATATATTTAGCGTGTACCCATTGTATAATAAACAAGTCTGTTAACTGATCGAAGAATTAAAGGTAATATTTCCCGCAAGGTGGTATATTGACATAATTTAGACCCGTATTGGTGGAAACGTGGACAAAACGTCAAGCTCATGATGTATGGCTTGCAGAGGACCAATCGGTCAGGGTTTTAATCCCGATCTGGTGTAATAAGATTGTTGTTTTCTTTACTGTTTGCCACTTTCCCTCAACGTAAATGCAGGCAGATTTTTTGTAAAATTCAACCTTCCTAAAGCCTACCCCATAAGCGCTGTTGATTGTAGATATCTCTGAAGGGTAGTAAAATACTGTGTAAAATTAACCCAATATTGAATATATTTAACTTATTCAACCTTTAATAATTGCTCTAAAAATATCCTGTAATAGTCTCTGTAAACATTAACCTTATAAAACGTTTCAAATAGCCTACCATGTCTTAGGACATTAAATCTAATATTAAAATTCAGAATCTAGAACAAGACATAATAGTATTTAAGTAAAAGGATGACATATATTAAAACCCGCCTCGGTGGCGTAGTTGGCTAACGCGCTTGTAATGTTGAGTTCGACTGCTGAGGACGGGGAGATCGAGGTTCGAATCTCGGTCGGGTGAACTGGGGGTGGTTTTCCCTAAATGGTTTTCCACTCTCCCTCCACGCAAATGCGGGTTCACTTCCTCTAATTCAACCTTCCCAATTCCTAATCTATTAGCGTAATTAGTACTTAAAACGTATAGCCCGAACGGGTAGTAAGACGCGGTGCTTAATAAATAAATACATATATTAAAACTCTCTTAGGCCAGCGTGAAATATTTTCACTTATCATCGCGTCTTATCACCTGTCCAGGCTATGCTCATATATGGTCACTACCACAGTGGCTTAGGGGAGAGGATGGAAGCATTCGAAAAGTAACCTATTAGAAGGAGAGTTGGAAACCATTTAGGTAAATCCACCTTTAGTATATCTAACCGGGTTTCAAACGCAGATCTCCCCGTCAACAGCAGATCAGTCTATAACTAGAATGAAGAGTTAGACCATTCAGTCCTTGAAACGGGCGCCCCTGATTTTGATTTAAGCTTAGTTAAACTTTATACTTTTGTCCATTCATTATATCCGTTTATTAAAGATGAAAGGAAATGGACGTAGCTACATTCTAAAACAATGGCTATATTACATTATTATTTAGATACAGAATGTAATAGATAATATGTAATAACTGTCCAAATATTCTATTAGCTTTTTTTTTAAATATAATTTGTTCATACAACTTCAACCAAACAGAACTTTTATATTATAAATTTCACCTATGCAAGGCTACAAACCCCATACCATTGGTCTGGAGGACCATTTCCTTGTTTGTTTAGTCATCCGAAAACTTGACCTAGTCTGAAGTTTTTTACCAAACCTCCACGGCCACGAGTACACACCATTGCTGATAGAGAGTATTGATGAAATTATATTTGTCTTGACTGGGAACTGCTCGTAAATTAATCTCATTTCTAAGTCACTGAATATCTCCTGAGTTCGCCGCACGTTAGTAGAGTGCTATCGAGTGATACACTCTTAAATAATGTTTACTCCATTGAAAAGGAGGCTAGGTCTCGAATCCCAGTCAGGTACAAAAAGGGATTGCTTACCCCATGCTATCGTTTATATACGTTTTACCCTCCTTTCAGATTATTCAAATTGTCTTTCCTTTAACTACTGTACACATTTTGGGCCCCTTTTCTTAGTATTATTTAAATTATTTCATTTAATTTTTTCTCATTGGTTATTCGTCCAATATTATTTTACATTTTGTCTGACACCTAAGCTCACTTGGTAGCGTGTCTGTCTACTGAGAAACGGGTCCTAAGTTTGATTCCTGACAGGACCGAAAAATGTATCATTGTTGAAATGTAGGTTTCCCCCTCTACAGTGATTATTTAACGGCCAGGTGCAGGAGGCTGTATCTGTTTTAGATTTAGGTTATTTTATATGTCATGTGCTCATATAATCAGTCATTTCAGAAAGTGCACGTCGAATAACTCAAAACAATAATTATTATTATTAGCACCGCGTCTTACTACCCGTTCGGGTTATACACGCATACGATAATGTGTAATGGTAGGGTGATTGAGAGATTAAATGGAGGACCTACAGTTTAACGTGGACTCCGAACCACGGTGGAGGCCTGGCATTCCCCAGAGTCACAAGATGTCTTGTCAGAGGGGAAGGAAGGGTTTGGTAATCAGATAAATCTGTGCCGGGAAATTAAAAAGAAGATTATTGATTTTATAAACTTATATTAGGTATTTGTGTGTATTAAAATTGCTCATGAAAATGTATGTTTGAAAATAAAACCAAATTAAATTAATCTTTGACCTTTAAATTAATCTGGTAACAGTCTTTTCTAAAAGGGTAGACTCACATTGGTGTTTGCATGGTCCAAAGCGCCACTCTCATGTTAGGCTGGATCACTGGTAATGGAAGAGCTGGGTTCAAATACCAGTCCGGTTTTTTGAGACCTACCAAATGGATGCTAAGGTGTAGTTAAAAAATGCAACATTAAGAAATAATAGTATCTACACTTTTCTTATTGTGGTCTATTCCAATGGATCTGGAGTCTTAGAAAGGTATTTGGTAGCGTGGCCTGCCCATTAAGGGGCGTGGGTTTGATTTTCGGTATGACTGAAACAATAATTATGTTCAAATATAGGTCGGGTGCATTGAAGGAGGTTTCCCCTAAATGCGTTTCCACTCTCCTTCCACACAAAATATAGTGCACTTACTCTAAGATTACCCTTCCTCGTTACAAGAACATTATCTTATTTAGTAAATACGCGTATGACTCGACCGGGTTGTAAGATATGTTTCTGGTAGACTCTTTTGGTTTTAGGCGAGTTTTCAACAGTTGTCACACTAGACAAGCACTAAAAGAGAGTAAAGGTTTGAATCCCGGTAGGGTATAGACACACTGAAGTGGGTAGCACATGGAACTTCTATGATTATAATATTGTTGTTTATTGTTTAGTATAATGACAAAAGAGTTGTTTTATTTAAGGCTCTACAAATTACGTCTTGCTACGCTTTTTCATCCAGCCCGTGATATTTTCTTCAGTTAGTAAATTAAGTTGCCAGAAAGAAATGACAATAATAACTAAAATAAATTGTTTCAGTGGCCACATTGTCTAAGGCGTCACTTTCGTGTTAAATTTGAGTTACAATGACAAGGAGTTAAGGATTTAAATCCCGCTCGGTTGTACTGAGGGTGGATTTAAATAAATATATCGTCCATTCTTTCTCCTTGCAAATGCTGATACATTTCATCTAGACACGACTTGACACATCCCTGAACTATTAGTTAAATTATTAGCCAACATATGACGTGTATAACCTGAACGGGTATTAATATGCAGTGGTAAAAATGTCCATTCCGTCGTATATTTGAGAAATATAGCCTATATAAGAATAGAACCAATGTCTGTCGTAGGGTGGTTTAGGTTTATTATTTAAAACGATCTGGTGTAACCGTCTTTCATAGGGGAGTCTATAAAGTAGATTTGTTATTTTTAGTAGATATATAATAAATCACAGGGGATAGTAACCAAATCTTAAATTATATTAAAATAGTAATCGCTTATTAGCTTGACTTAGATTATAAAACGCGAAAGTAGGCTGACTAATACAGAATGTACAAATAGAGATATCCTTCGAACATGTTTAAAAAACTGATATTTCTTTTGAAGAGTAAGTTATAGCTTCTCTAGTCATAATACGTTTATCCTTTCCCTGTTGGTGCAAAGAAAAAAGAAAGAAGAGTGTCATAGCATAAATAATTGGTTGTTAAAGAGTTGGCTCCAATTAAAAATATGTTAGCATTTTTCTACCGCATCAACCCCTTTTAGCTCTCTCCATCCTTATTAGTTAATTTAGCTACTTTAACCTTTTTACCCTCCTTAACCTTCCTACCCAAGTTATGTTTTTTACCCCGTTCACTTTTTTAATTTAAAATCACTTTTTAATTCTTTTGGTCACTGTGCGTCTTTATAATATTTTATTATTTTATGTCTTATACCGAATTTAACTTTTTTACCATTTAATTTTATTATGATTCACGTCTTGTCATTTTGACTATTTTTACCATTTTTTACCATATTTTCTCATTAATACCATTTTTTACCTTTCTGCCATATATGAATGTGTGCCCTTATGGTCTTATTGCCATTTTTGAGTGGATTTACTTTTAACATCTCAATAATTTTTGGACTTTTTGTCCTTTTTACCATATATTTTATTTTAATAACTACCCGGCTTAGCCCTACTGAAATATTTTAGGTCAAAAAGTGTTAAATATTTAAAAAGTTTTTAAATGGTTAAAAGGGTATAAAGTTTGTAGGGTATAGAGAGTATTGAGTATAAAGAGTGTCGGCGTAGGGTATAAACATTATAGAAAATAGTGGCTAGAAGGATAGAGGGTAAGAAGTTAAATGGTCAAAGGTAATAAGGTTCACAGATAAAAGATCGATTAATATATAAACGCTATTTTTTAAAGAAAAATCAAAATATTTAAAAATAATATATCATGGTGACATGAGAGAAAGTGTTTGTTGTGGATACCAAACTTATTTTTTTGCTCTAACACCAGATTACATTACCAAAACTTGAAATGTACTACTAAAGCCTCCTCGTGGCGTTAATAATTCTTCATTCCTACCATTTTTATTAATTAAATAATTCTGGTCAAATTTTTCGAAATTCTGGCTTCGTTGTTCACATGTTAGTGCATATTAGCTAGTGATATTTGAATTTCAGACTTCTGTGTGAGGTAGATATTGCGCAATGATCATTAGATACAGACACACAAACTCTTCGTTTTTATAATACAGATATAACGATTAATTGAATGACTCGTAGTGGCCAATATCAGTATTATGAGTAGATATGTTCTAGTAATAGAATAATTATGCTTTAATCACGTCTGTGTCATCTTTAAGGAGAGATAATATGTACACAAATACATATATACACTTGTAAAGATATATATATATATGTTTATACAAATATATAATCGATTTATATAAAAATGTATGTATGAATATAAATATACACATGTGTATTTATTGATATATATGTATATAGTTATTTATACATATATAACGTATTTGTGTGTATATTTATTCATATATACAGATATGTAAATATTTATATATATTAGTATAAACACAAAAAATATGTGTTAATATATATATATAAACACAAAATATATGTGTCTATATATATGTAAACACAAAAAATATGTGTCTATATATATATATATATCTGTGTTTATGCATGTAAATATAGTATTATATATATGCATGTATACACAAATATACATAGTTTTACTTGTACATGTATATATAACTACTGATATAAAATTAAATGGTTGATACATTAAAAAGTTTAATTATAAATACATATTTACGACGTCATGGAATGAAAATTTGAGGGAGAGAGGAGCTTAGGAAGACTTAGGATTCAGATATTAGATGACTTAAAGGGGAGAAGAAAATTCTGGTAGCTGAAGGAGGAGGCAGAGTATAGGGTGTATTGGCGGTCTAAGATCAATGAAAAGTAATAATATAATAATAATAATATTTAGCGCCGCTTCTTACTACCCGCTCGGGTTATACGCTCTAAGTACTAATTACGCAAATGGATTAGAATTTGGGAAGGTTGAATTAGAGGAAATAAACCCGCATTTGCGTGGAGGGAGAGTGGGAAACCATTTAGGAAAAACCACCCCCAGTTCACCCGACCGAGATTCGAACCTCGAATCTCCTCGTCCTCAGCAGTCGAGCTCTACACGACAAGCGCGTTAACCAACTACGCCACCAAGGCGGGTATCATTGAAAAGAGGAATGGACTTGTCGTAAGACAGAACACATAATAATAAGAAACATATATATTTCTATATTAATAAAATGAAGAGTATGTATGTCTGTCATGGGTGTTGCGCGATATCTACATCATGCATAGGTCTGAAATTTAAATATAAATAGCCTCTGCACATGAACATTAGCACCTCAAAGCTAAAATTTAGAAAATTTGATTATAATGTGCAAATTAATCTAAAACCTAAAAATACATTAAATATTTACGCCACGTGAAAGCTTTACAAGTTGATTTCATAAATTTGTTCAATAAGGGCTATGGTAGACTTGGTGGAAAAACATATCTTCTTGGAATTGGCTCTGGAAGCCAGTGTTTAAAAAATAGAGTTGCACCTTTTACCCATTTTACTCATTTTACTTACTTAACCCATTTTATCCATTTAACCCCATCTACCCGTTATACACTTTTTACCATTTTACTCATTTTTACCTTTTTGACCTTTTTCATTATTCTTAGCGTTTATACCCTTTAAAAAATCGATTTGCATTACTCTTTACTATTTTTGCCTTAAATTTCCTTTGTGCACTCGTTACACCCTTTTAGCCTTTTTATCGTAAAATGGTTTTCAAGGGATAAGCTGTGTAATTAATGTAAAAATATGAAAATATTTAAAGCTATGTAATTTATGTAAGAGTTGTAAATATTAAAAAAGGCAAAAAGTCCAAAAAAGGGTAAAATGGGAATTTAATTAAAAAGGGCAATAAGACTAAAATTGCAAAAAATGTCCAAAAAGAAGAAAAATGACAAAAAAGGCAAAACTTTTACAACTTACCAAAATTGATAAAAAAGGGGAAAAAGTAGAGCTTATATAAATCAAAAGTGTATATATGTTAAAAGTGCTATAAGAAATTGAAATATTATAAAGATTAAAACCACGAAAAAAAAGTCAAAAAGTGGAAAAAATGTAAAAAATTGTAATTTTAAAAGGGTTAACAGAGTATATAGCGTAAGCGGGGTAGACAATGTTGGGATGTAAAGGATATTAGAGGTGAAATGATTATAAAAATGTAAATAGGATCAAAAGGGTAAATATGTTAAACGTGGTAAATGCGGTAAAAAAATTGCTAAGATATACTTGTGTAACGTCCCTATCCTACTTCTGACAAAACTGTGTAAGGTCCCTGGTTTTATCTGGGTGCCCGGTGGCCAACCATACCACAGCACTACCGGGGCACCGTAGGGACTTACATGGTTAGGATGTACCCCGAGTGGTAGGGGTTGGGATGGGTGGTTCGTGGGGAGTGAGACTGGCGAGTTAGTCTAATAAGATATATTTATTAATATAGTCAGATGCTAAACTACTACACGAGTAACTGGGTAGACCTCCCCTGATTAGAGAGCAGGACACGATAATGGTCTCACAGCCTTCCTGCAGAGCCGCGATTGACCCTCCATCGGGGTGAACTACCAGATCACATTTTATATCGTCATTTCGTCAGACGTGCTAGACACTGCCACTCATGTACTCAGCATGGCTTTCAGCATTCAACAAACTTATTTTCACACACAAACTCGCTGATATCCGTTTCCACTAGCCAGTAAGGTCCATCGGTCTCACCGTGCTCGATCGTCAATAGGATGCAAGCTATATGAGCTATATGCTACTCTCAAAAGGGTGGCAACCCAATACTCTTGACTTTCAAGGAACTGTACAAGCGTGGGTTAACCTCCTGCCAGAATATGCCTTAAAATAATTATGCTCTTACACTTGATTGGAAATAATTACATCCCTTTAACAACCGATTATTATTATTTATGCTGTGGCACCAACCTTTCTTTTTTTACCAGCACCAACATACAAGAGTTCGAAGTATTGTGTAGAGAAACGTTATAGCTAAATCTTCAAATTAAATGCCATATTTTAAAACAAGATCAGATTATATCTCTGTTTTGACATTGTTTATTAGTCAGCCTGCTTTCGTGTTTTGTATCACAATTTAATTCGATAAAGGATTAATATATAAACAAAATTTAATATCTGGTTACAATTAACTGCGGTTAGTTTTATTAAGGCGATTGGACACTTTCATTTGGAAGTGAAAATGCAGATACGTGGACACAAACGGTTATCTGCAAGATATTTTAATGTTTTACAATTTTCTTTTCGGAGATGGTTTGTTCAAGATAAAAGCATGTTTATTTAGTTTCACTTTTTATATACACATTTCCTCAGTAACATTGCTCAAATAGCTATTAAATTGTCATGTTTCAATAGTAAACTGCCGGCTTCATAGCAAAAAATAAGAAACTATAACAATTAATAAACATTGATACATTATCTAAGAAGCGGTATTGATATTATTGACAAGAAAATTTCACTCGTTCTCGAGAAAACCTATATTTTCAAACGCATGATTTTTCCTCAAGACCTGTCCGGTAGCTATCGCCATCTACGGTTTCCGTGATCCATCTGTTCTTGTTGGCACGGAAGGATACTTTGGTCGGTTGTGAAGCTATGCCACGCCTTTTACACGCCCGCCCACCATCCTACCAAATAGGTTTTAGACTTGCACTTGACAGAGCCAAGGGCCTTAACTAAAATTAATAAACATTCTTCATATATTCCCGGTGCAATAAGCGAGTAAAACAAATATATATATGTGAATGTAAATATACACACAGCTACGTATATTTATTTATGTGTGTCTATTCCCATATATATTTAAATACGATATATATGTATATATAATATATTATCTAATTAATTTAAATATAAATACCCACCTCGATGGTGTAGTTAGCAAACGTGCTAGTTTCATATTGATCTAGAGTGCTTAGGACGGGGAGATCGAGGTTCAAATCACAATTGGGTAAACTGGGCTGGAGTTCCTAAATGGCTTTCCACTCTCCCTTCACGCAAATGTGGGCTCACTACCTCTATATTAGACCTTCCCAATTCCTAGCCCAGTAGCGTAATTAGTAATTAAGTGTAAAAACCAAACGTGTATTAGGACGTGGGATTGAGTATTATTATAAATATAAAGTTTACTTGAGAACAGTGCATAACATTTTCAAGCTAAGTTTAGCATTTTGTAAACAGGGGTTTGATTTTAGGAAAATCCAAATAACCAGATAAAGAAACCTTAGTTCTGTATTTAATGTCTTCGTGTGGAAAAAAAAGTAAAACTCAAACTTCAGGTAAATTCTTCAATAAATCATTACTAATTGTTTGTTGTTAATAGACCTTTCATTCAAATGATTTACTCAATAAAAAAAAATAAAAAAATATTTTTGTATTATTTGACAGGCTATTTAGGTAAACGGAGTCTTCCATAAAAATAATATTTGATGTGTACCATTTTAAAGGCTTAAGCTGCCTGCCACTGTAGTTCTAAATAAATGATGGTAGTTGGTGGTTTATATAGTTTAATAGTCTTTTTATGCATTTGGAATCAAAAATCAATATAATGTTGGTTTTGTATTATTTAAATCATAATTGGTTATTACTAGTTCGGATGATTCTCATTCACGCGAACCTTTTCTCTCAACCTATCACGATTCAAAACAAAGTATCTAGAAGATATTAGTCGAAAATTAATCCTGATACCCACAAACTCTCGAATGCGGTAAGACAAAACGTAGTGGATTTGTAGCTACAAGTAAAATCTGACTCAGATAGACTTGGATGGTACATCTGACATAAATTTAACACTGGAACATCAACAGGTTTGGTTACACAATTAGTGTGCCTGACTCTCATTTGGGATCGGGAGATATGTTTGAATACTAAACGGCTTCACTGATATCCTCTAATTCCCACAATATATTTATCTTTGTGTGAATAAAGATATTTAAAGCTTGGAAATGTGAGCTGTTTATGGTTAAAGATGTAGTAAAGGTTGATTTGCAACTTATTTACTCTATGACATAGGGAACTCAAGAATTCTTTAAAAGTATGCTACATGTCCCTATTTGATCTAGTTCTATCTAGTCGCCCTCATTACACTCTATCCCTATCTTTAGCTGACTGTAGGTGACCTGGTGGTCTAGGGGTAAGGTGTCAGTCTTCTATGCTGGCGTCCGGGGTTCAATCCTTGATCCCGACACAGATTTATCTGATTACCAAACCCTTCCTTCACCTCTGACAAGACATATTGTGAATGTGAGGAATGCCAGGTCTCCACCGTGGTTCGGATTCCACGTTAAACTGTAGGTCCTCCATTTCATCTCACAATCACCCTACCATTACACATTAGCGTAAGTGTGTATAACCCGAATGGGTAGTAAGACGCGGTGCTAATAATAATAATAATAATTTATCTGACTATATCCAGTCTCCCTTATTACACCTTATCTCTATCTTTATCTGACTGTATCCAGTCTCCCTTATTACACCTTATCGCTATCATGAGCTAATTATATCCAGTCTCCCTTATTACACCTTATCTCTATCTTTAGCTGACTGTATCCAGTCTCCCTTATTACACTCTATCCCTATCTTTAGCTAATTATATCCAGTCTCCCTTATTACACCCTATGTATTTCAGGTCCACTCTAATATTATCCTTTCATCTTCGTCTTGGTCAATACCTTGAACAAGGTTCTAGATCCTTCCACTCGCACTGCATTTCCTATCGTAATATTCATGATTTGACTTTCCTAACAATCTATTTTGATTATTACAAAGTATAAAACTCATCATTATATTAACCTTGGAGTACACGATTTAAAAAATAACTCTCTATAATTGTACAGCTAATGCTAAATACTCAGACTTAGAACCTGGGTGTTTGTCATTGTAATAATAAATAAATTATATTTTATTAAAATGAACAGTACCCGAACTAGCTTGATTAAGTAGTAGAACGGAATTTTGGAAAAAAAACTACAATCGGTACAACCAGTAGGGACTCTAGCCCTATCACCTCCAGACCAGGGTGTCTACTATTCGGGAAAATCAGGGAAAACTGGAATTATCCGGGAATTTGAAGTGATCGGGGAAAAACTGGAATAAGTGGGGAATTTGGTAAATTACAACAAAAATCCAGGAAAACGTTATTTTACTCAAAATATGAAATATAATAATCATTAAATCAGTAAATAATAATGTAACTCAAACTGTAGTTTGTGTTTGTTTGTAGCTGTGTGATATATTTTATAATTCCTAGTAAACAATGTTAATACATTTTTCAAAAAAATGTTTATTTAAATTTTAAAACTTATTATTAATAAAAACATTAGTAGAAAAATGAGGTGGGAGGGGGGAATTTAGATGGATGTGACATACTTTTTAGTCGGGAATTTCAGGAAATGATCAGGAGAAATCAGGGAAAAATTCGGGAATTTCATTGGTCAAGTTGAGTAGACACCATGCCTCCAGACGATGTTGAAGTCATATTATTCTAAATGCCACTATATTCGGGTATTAAGAATTTTCAAACAAACTTTGATGTTGATATATTATTGGTTGTTTAACAACTTTAAAAAGAATTGAGATGTGAGTTTAAAGCTAAATAATATATTTTAAAGCGTAAAACCCAACATTCGGGACAATTATTGGTATTATTATATTTTTACATAAAATACATTTCTTTTCTCTTGGTTTATGTACATCATATTTATTATATAAAAGATTGTCTTGACTTATCTTGGAGAGTAGAAATAAATATTCATAAATAGAAAGCAAGAAAGATTGTTCTTGTTAAAATGAAAGCAAGCGTAATAGGAAAGGAGTGGTAAAGTGTAGGCTCAAATAAATCATCCTACCTTTGCAATCAAATTACTCCGCAGTATATTCCCACTACTGCACCCTTGCATTTCCCACCTTTATCTTTATACATTTTCAATTTGGTTATACAAATATATATCTTTAATATTTCATTTTTGAGAAGGGTAAGGAACCAACTGGAAATATTATGAGAACATTAATTTCACATAAATGTTTCCTTACGGTAAATGTTTATGTATTAAAATATATATGTTACATAATATTTATATTACTAGTAGTATATAACATATCAAAGAATATTTTTTTTCAAAAATTTTAATTTACTATTAACTTTTAATTGAATAAAATCTAATATTAATGCCCATTTTCATCATTTAATTTATAGCGAAGTTATCCTCATTAAAATATTAAATAACATTCAAATTACAGAATTTATTTAAATACGATGATGTGGTAATTTTTCATTTTATTGAATAATTTATATGAATGTAGGGGCTAGAATTAAAAGCGGTTAATAATCACTAATTAAAAAATATACTTTGGGTTCCGGTTGATTGGGGCAGTGATTAATAATGGCAGACATTTATATGGGACAAAATCTGAATAACAGAAACTAAACAAATATCTAGACTGCATTTTTTAAAGTTATTTGGGGCATCTCGCCGATTAGTTGGGGCAGTGAAGGTCGCGAGTGAGCAACAAGCCGTGTGTAGATCGCACGCATGCTCTAAACTGGCCCATTCCATTCTGGTTTAGATTGTGTCAACCCGTATTTAGTATAGCTCTATACCTACGTACCAAATCTGACTATGGAAATGGCCCCAAGTCATGGTACATTTAATAATATTAAAAAAAAAAACTTATAAAGGTTTAACCTTTGCTTGAAACGGTAATTATTTTGACTTTTATCTTCATTTTCCATATAATGCTATTTACATTACGTGCTCGTTTTCTTTTAGTTTTAGCTGTTTTTAAATACATATTTATACCATTTTGCATTAAATACATCGTGTTTCTTTAAATGTCACATTAATTTTATTTTGTTCACATATTTGCTCTGTTAGAATTGTTTTTTTTTTAGTTCATTGGTTAAAATCTTCTTTAATTTGGGAAGTCGCTTGGATGGGCCAAAGTGATTTAGTCCCTAACCGTCCCATTTAACAGGAACCCTCTGTATATCCATAGCTATAGCTATACCCTTTCGACCATTGCGCCAAAACATTTTATATTATTTCTATCAATATCAAACACGTTCAGCATCGTAGAAAATAACAATCAAAGGATCTTAAAATAAAAGGGAAAAAATGGACGGTGGAAGCCTTTCATTAATCTGAAACCTGGATAAAATATGTTAATTGGCCTTTCAAAACATTGTATTTTTATTTCCATTTTGTAATTTAATTAACAAGAAAAATAAAACAACCATGGAACCTATAGACCAAACTCTACAAGGTACTCTAACTGATTTAATACTAGGCGAGGCCTTAAATAATGTCATTTATATATAAAAGCCCACTTTGGTGGCCGAATGGTCTAAGGTGCCACTCTCTTGTTTGACTGGCCTGCTGATGACGGAGAGATCAGAGTTCGAATATTGGTCAGGTCTACAGAGAGTGGTTTTCCCATAAATGGTTTCAAGCAAATTCGGGCATATTGTCTCTAAAATGCTTCCGCACTGATGATATATTCTCCACTAGAGTAGTTATCATTTATGCATATAGCCTTAATAAATATTTAAATTCTATGATTAAAAAAAATCTTAGTGTCCCGTTTATTAGATAAAAACAATAAATGGTTAATGTTCTGTGAGTATTTAAATTAGTTTTTAATTAAAATTAAATACTAATTTGTCCCGAAAGGTCAATTCAAATAATTAAACTTATATCAATCTATCAAGAATCCCATTTTTAGCTAAACTCTTTCAAATTACCAACAAATCTAGAAGTGTTTATGGTTACCCTCTTGTATGATGAATCTTTGAAATTCATAAAAGAGTATATTCACTGAATTCTGGTAGAATATTAATTAATAACAGACTAGAATATTTCTAAGATATTAAATACGAGTGCTAAACACCTTTAACCCACAAAATAATTTAAACCAGGTTCACCACTCAAGAACACGTGCATCGCGTTTTGATTATCACCCAAGCTATCCGCTAACTTATTTCAATGGATGAAAGAGGACTAAGTATAAATAAGAGGAAATACACCAGCATTAGCATTGAGAGAGAACTAGAATTATATATATAAATATATATATATATTACTAGCAACATTAATGTTTTTGTTTGTGATTCAATCTTTTACAGCTTCACCACCAATAAAAGAGACTAAAGTGTAATGATTTGATAGTTTGATTATATATTTTTTGAATTATTTTAATTTTGGCCAGTAAACATACGCGTAGTGTCAACTGATCTTAATCAGTGGTCAGGTGTTCGTACCAGGTTATATTTAAACAACATAGATTGTTATACCAGTTAGAAAAACACAGAGTATGGGCAAAACAAGAAACTGGGGGGAAACATCCCTCATTTTTGGGTGTATAACAGCGAGTTTTTAGACCCTTAGAGGAGAGGGGGCCATAGAAGTACGCCAGTTGTTAGGAGGCTACTTCGAAGTTCTCTTCATACTCAGCTACCAAGTCACAGCTACTTGTGGGGAGAATATCCTACAGCTTGAGTTCCCGTTCTGTTCGGAGGAGGATGTTCTAACCCATCTTAGAGGTCTGAGTTAGATAACATCTGCACAGCACTGCACCGGATGGTCGGGTGTTCGACACCAGTAAGAGGTATAGCACCAATTATAGGTCAGGGTATGGAACTGCTGAGTAGGGACATTGATATAGCGAGTACTGTATTCTAAAATATTTCAAATAGTAATAAAGCCTACATCAAATATATGCACTCGTGTAGTAATTAATCTATTTCGATAAACAAGATCAAAACAAACCCCACAATTGTTTACCACTGTCTACCCATCCCACTAAACAATATTGACAAGTAACCCCTTGGGAGGGGAGAATAGGAATAGTAATAATATGTTTTTCTATCTTTTTATATTTACTTGAAACCAAAAAGTTATAAAGCATTGTTCATAATAGCTCCTTTTAAAGGAAAAAAAATATCAATAATAATAATAATTTTAAAATACATATGTTTTAAAACCATTGTGGACCAACACACATCTTACTAACACAAAAATATAAATATGATATAATAATATATGTTATATTATTTACATACGTTTTTAATAAAATAGAAAGAAAATTTTATTGAGTTTCTTTTATGCTTAGATATTTTTTTGTCATTAATAAATGTAATGTAATGTTTTTTCCATCATATCATACCAATTTACATTTTTCAATAAATAAATAATAATTTGAGATAACAATTATAAATATCATATATCTTTATTTTATAAATAACAACAACTAAACCTGCAGCCTTGGTCGATAGGTATTAGGATCTAGACCTATTTTGTACTTAATTACTGCTGATGTAGAGCTAAGTTATTGAATCACCGCTAAGTATACTACCAAAGGACATATTCTCCCAAGGTAGAACTTACAATAGGTCAAAGCTGGAAAACCAATGGAACGCATGCCTAGTGAGGCACGAGTGAAAATTTACTTTAAACACTGCGTTTTCTGCTGTTCAAAAGTTTTTCCCCTGGATAACCAATATAAATTATTAAAATTATGTATATAGTATAATATATGATTATAAATAAATCTGAATAATGATAAAAGGGAAAAATTTAGACAAACAAAGAATGGTTCCATTTATAAGTAGGAGTTCTCTCGGATGGGCTCTCAGCTTGAGCTAGTCTATGACTTTAGACAAAGGTCCAAACAATACCTTCAATTAAATGCTAAACTAAATGTCCTAGCAATGGCCGGCTGAATTTCATTTGATATAGTCAAGCTCTCTTCTTGTTACAGTGGACTTTATAAGAGTCTGTTTGTTAAAACCATTATTCAGTTAATTATAGGATTTAATGTTAAACATTTAATAACCATACTCATACCTTTTCTTGTAATGTTTCTGAGGGAACATTGAATATAAGTTTTTAGAAATAAATAAAATAGTAAAATGGCCTATGTATAGAAATGGAAAATTTAAGGCAAGTGATCAATATTTAGATTATGCTATGAATATTTGGTGGAATATTCCTGATCATATTCATAGTAAAGGCAGAATATGTATGTATTATTTATTTAAAATCATAGAATTACAATACTTATTTTAAAAATTAAAATAAATTAAATCTTCTCTCATTTTGCTACAGTTTGGGCCAACGTGTAAGCTGATATTTTCAAGATACTTAATTGTGTTATTAATCAAAATAAATTGATCACATTGCATATATAACCTAACGGTTAAAAATAGATTGAGCCTAAGTTTAATTATAGCTCTTAATTAAGTTAAAATATAAAACATGAATATTCAAAGTTATCGAATATTTTAATTTCTTACAGATTTGGTCCTTTATTTATTTTAAATCGTGATAAATTATAACATTTCAAAAGTCTTGCTTGAATAGGTTTCTTTGGAACATTTTCAACCATTTTTCTCTCTGTCCTTGTCTTGCTTCTTTTCCAATAATAGTTATATAATAATAAGCAATTTGCCTATAAGTCAAACGAGTAATAATATATAGTGGTAAAAATCATATAAACAATGTTTTAGAAGTTGTTTATAATCTTAAATTGAATTAATATATCGGATTGTACGAGGGTGTTTCAATATAAAAGGTAATACGACCTCTCTTGTAAGACCATTCGTCTTGCTACTTAATTTTTTGAAACACTTGTTTAAGCGGGACTTTTCAAATAATGGCAAAAGGGGTAAAAATGACCATACAAATAAAATTATAGTCTTTACCGTCATGAAAATGTGTTAACTAGTAGTCACTGACTATAAACTGCTTATAAATGTGGTTTAAAGTTCTTTTTAATCATTGTTTTTGGTTTCTTAGTGCCGAGAAAGTATCAATAAAGTGCGTACTGTAAATTTATTCGGAGTTCATAACAGGTGCTGGCATAGGTGGTAGCAGGTCTTTTACTAACGTAATTTGGAGTAGATCTAACACTGTATTACTACTAATATATTGAAATAATAGATAAAACCCACATTAGTAGGTAATGTACATGGATTAATTTCCTGCTCACCTAGTGATCGAGAGGTCAGGTGTTAATTCCCGGCAAGATGTTTGGAAATTGGCTACCTCATTAGTGCTGAATAACTGAATAGCTTGGGTGGATAGTAAGATTAAGCAGAAACAGAAAAATAAAACAAAATACCTTAAATAGTGTCGAATATTTCGTTGTAGTGTATATATTATACTTTTGTTTGTATACGTGTTCATCTGCAATTGTTATATTGTAAACGTTTTCCTGATCATGTCTACTTCAAAGATGAATCAATGCTAATTTCTCAGTTGAGGTATTTAAGAACGTGTCTAAAGCTGGTGCTCCGCTTCACCCTTGTAAAGCTAGAAAAGGGTGAAGGAAAATGCATAATAAAGCCGTGAATCCAGTGCAAACAAGATTCAAGGATTACCCCTTCCCAGAGCTTGTGAGAGTTCCAAACAGTTCTTACTTACTTTTAAACTAGCACAAGTTTATATTCCTCTTGCTTTAACTTTCTCTGTACTCACAGAGAGTCTTAAACAAGATCTGAATTACAAGGCGGGCGAACAGTGCTTAATATACTATTACTATCTATACATATTTATATAAAGTAATATAACGTTAGCCAATTAATATATTAAATAATCCTCATTGGTAGGCTCAACGACTAAATGTCAATCTTATATGTTCTGGTGTACCAGGGATTGAGAGGTTGGGGCTCTTACCCAGGCTAGGTGTATCAATGTTTTTTTTAAATATATTTGTCACGCTCTCTTAGCGTAAACGTTGGAAAAATCCCTATAATCTTTTAAATTCCTCATCACTACCTTTTAAGCTAAACAAAAATCACTATAGCCAGAAGGTGTATAGACCTGGTAACCAAATTTAGAATTATTTTATTAATAAATATTTTCACAATATATTAAAATTCACTTCATGATGATCGTTAGGCTGGGGGACGTCGTTTTCCATTCTGGGGTGCTGCAGTAAGATTCCAAGATATGTCCATAATATATGATATCTTATATAATATGTCATTGGTGCTGACAAGGACATAATAATAATCGTTGAATAGGTTCTATTTGTAGAAAGGTATTATAGGTTCCTATGGAAAATTACAATGTCGTATGGCAAACACCATTCACTTTCAAAATGTATGTTTAATTTAATAAATATATTTTGAACATAATAGGCATAGTACGTTGTTTTAAAATGTGTTAATTTTAAGTTTTACTGAACGCATTCAAATATACCAAATTATTTACAGAGTTATAAAATAGTGTTATTTCAATTTTAGAGGATAAGATTGGATTAATGATTTAAATGTTTTAATAAAATATCTCAATATAGTAATAATGTATCTTGACAACAATCATGTACACTCCGTTTACCCTGTAAGTTAGCAAGCTTAACTTGTATTTATCAACTGATATCTACAGTCATCCTTTAAATGTTGGTTGGTTATTGTGATCGGTGGCCACATAGTCTCTCTCATATTAGACTAGACTGCCTATTACAAGGAGATTGAGGTTCGAGTTCCGGTCGGGTGTACTGAGGGTGGTTTTTACAAAATGATATTCCAATCTACCTCCAAGTAAATGCAGCCAAATTCCCTATAAATTCAACATTCCTAACTCACTATCGTAATAATTAGTACATATACGTACAGTCCGAACAGGTAGTAAGACGCACTGTTAAAAAAAATTAAAATAACCTTAATTATAGATAGAGCATTTGATTAATTATATTTCAGATACATTTATCAATACACCCTTCCATGTAAAATTATGTGAATTTATTTCAGTGACGGAAATAAATTATGTGAATTTATTTCAGTGACGGAAAAAAATTATGTGAATTTATTTCAGTGACGGAAAACAAAAATATATTATCACATTGTTTTGGTAAATACTTATATACTAAGCGTATAACCCAAATGGGTAGTAGATTTTATTTTATTTGTATATGTTTCTTTAAAATTTCCATCCCAAAGAAATGAGGTCAGAACATTAAAAACATATCTTACGGCAGCACGATCACCCTGGGTTTGACTCAAGATCCACACTCCTGTTAGACTATTAGACCTTACTATATATTTTAGCCATTGGGACATACTGTTTGGATCTCAAATAATTTCTTATTTTATATTACTATTGAATGGATATGTTATTGGCATATATAGTAAATTATTATTGTTGTATTGGTAATTGGCTACACTACAGCTATGAGGTAAATGTATTCTTAATTTTTATCTTAATTAATAAAATAATAAATAACATGTTGAAATAAAATTGTTATTCATATAATTTTTTAAATAATTACTCTTCAAAACCACATATGTTGGCAAGTGGGCTAAATTTGTCTAATTTGGATTTATCCCTGACGGGGAGGTCTTGGGCTAAAATCAAAGGCAGATTTGGTAAGATATTTTCCTAAATGGTTTGTCCCCTACCAATTATTCAAATATAAGTATATTTCCTCTAAATCAGAATTTTTAGAATCTATTTAAATAGTTAAAATTATATTTGATTAATCCGATGGATAATGATATACAGTTAACAATAAATGCTCTCACCTAAAGGATAATTAGCAACTCAAAATTAAAAGGGTGATTAAATATGATAGTTAATTAGTAAATCCAATTAATTATTGTTTAACACTACAAAAAATAATTACTTGTGTAAACATACTACTTTGACACTTGAATTAAAATTTCAACCAAGACCTTCCAATCAATGGCTACCAAGTGCAATATGAATTCTGACTTAGGTGTATTGAATCAGTAATTTTAATGATTATAACTTATAAAGCATTGAAATGGTAGTGTTATTTATTACAAGGGTCTGAATTTGAATTGAATGTAAATTTTTATTGGTACATTACAGAGAGAATATAGATTTGGTTCATTGCTTCCTGGTTATGGAAATGCAATTTCTTAAGTAATTTTTTTATTAATTTTTGTCATTTCGGATTTTAAAGTCAAATTTTCTAGGTTTACGCCTATTTTGGGTCTTTTGAGGTATTTTTATGCATTTTTGTTGAATAAGTATATCTTAGTTTTAATACTATCATTAGGAATGCCAGACCTCCACCGTGGTTCGGATTCCACGTTAAACTGTAGGTCCTCCATTTCATCTCACAATCACCCTACCAAATTACACATTAGCGTAAGTGCGTATAACCCGAACGGATAGTAAGACGCGGTGCTAATAATAATAATAATAATAATAATAACACTATCATTATTTTATAAATCCATTTTTAAATGCATTTATAATAACATTTTTTAATCACACAGGTTTTGTAATATTTGGATAGCGTGTGTTTTACTTAGTCGTGTGCATTCATTCCAATTTTTTTGTAGTTTTTAAAGTGTTTTTAAAAATTTGATGACGTTTTTAGAGTCTTTAAATAACTCATTGATATATTTAGGTAATCAAAGTTGGAGCCCTGTTAATTACGTATGAATATAATGAATTTTGCTAAAACATGACTATTTTGTATATTAAAAAAATAAGAACTATATATCGTCATTTGAAAATAAAAAAGTTTACAAAAATCTCATCAGATAATGATAATATTTTATTCTACTTTCTTTTCTTTTATTTATTTTTTTTTATCCTCAAAGATTTAATACCTCTGAGAATTATCCATCTATTAAAATTACAGACGGAGTGATAATAAATGTCGTTTGTAAAGTAAATAATTCCACATGAGTAGAACCATTTACAACAGTACATCCAAACGGGATATGAGACTAGATCTTCCTGTGACTGGTGAACCAGACTTGATGAAGGTTACACCGTAGACCTCGTGCTCAGCTATGTGGGTAGTGGTACACTTGAAATTAAGATTATATCTATATAATTCATCACGTTATTAATATAAGGGTTGGGAGAGAGAAGGAAGAATTTAACTACAATTTATCAATACAAAACTTTACTAAAGCTTGCTTATATATTTAAAGTATTAGTCCAAAGTAAGAACATGATTTTGAAGAGATATCTTTTAACATATATATTATAATCGATCCTTGGGATAAATATTAGTTGAAATCCCAATTAATTGAAATATTAATTCATAAAACGGAATGTTTTCCCTTACAGAAGATATATTATCGCTGTTTTATTCTTATAAATAACTCAGATAGTAACATTGTTGGATGCAGAAATATTAATTTTATAAGGTTTAGTTACATTTTAGCTGATTATTAAATTTGAAACTTAAATTATAGATGTATGGACCACATTGTAATATTCAAATTTTCACAAAAGTTGCATGTTGTAATTTCCAACTAACTTATAAATTTATTTCTAAAATTACAAATTACTTAGAAAATGGATTCAAGATACCCCTTCTGTTCCTCCGATTACTAATACATGATAAGAAAAATTAATTCTAAAACCTCATTCCTTATCATTGCTTAACTTCTCATTATTCTTATCTCCGTTATAAAAGAACGGAATCGAGGAATCTTCACGTTACCATGAAGATACTTAATATGAAACCTTCTACTCCTAACTTTGATAGGAAACTGCTGGGAGCGGGAGAATTATCCAATAACATCGCAATAACTAAATGGAGATACGGGTTCTCTGAAAGAAGTTAGATATATCCAAATATATATATTTCGACAAATACTGACATAAAGTTATGTCTTGTTTTGAAATACAATAATGTGTCATTAAAGATTTCAGTTATATTAAAACATATATTTTATTTCAATACTTATAGGTTGCGTGGTCAAGTTCACTTTGAACATTCATCAAATTTGTCTTCACTTTTAAAAATAATTTAAACTTCAAATATTAAGAAGCTTCACAAATATTGAAAGCTAGAAAAAACATATTTGTTATTAATAATAATAATATTTAGCACCGCGTCTTACTACCCGTTCGGGTTATACGCTTTAAGTATTAAGTACTCTAATGGATTAGGAATTGGGAAGGTTGAATTAGAGGACGTGAACCCGCATTTGCGTGGAGGGAGAGTGGAAAACCATTTAGGAAAAACCACCCCCAGTTCACCCGACCGAGATTCGAACCTCGATCACCCCGTCCTCAGTAGTCGAGCTTCAACACGACAGGTGCGTTAGCTAACTACGCCACCGAGGCGGGTCATGCTTGTTATTGTTTTATTATTTTATACTATTAGTGTATTCACTGTATAGTACAGTAAATACACTCCACATAACCTTAGGAGTGGCACGCTTACTTTGACTGATTACACTACGGCTCTATTTATAAGCCAGCGGTTCCCAGCTTGGGGTCCGTGCCACTAAGTTTAAAGGTACACGAAAAATGTTTAATAATGGCGGAAAATGCTACATTTGGCAAAATTGTAAGACAAGAGACAGGTAAAAGTTGTGAAATTAATTCAACTTTACGGTGAGGGCCGATGTTGATTTTATTCAATATTCAACCTTGAAAAAAAAATTCAATTTCAGAACATAAAGTTTTTTATAATTATTGATAAATCTATTGCTAAATTAAATATGTTAATTTGTACTGTAAATTTTGATATTTGAATGTAAGCATATATGCACTGGTTATTCACATTATTACAACATTGATTTTTAACCCAGTATCGACCCTTTTATATCCATTTACAAAAAATACATTTGAAAGAACAACAACTTTATTAATTACAAATTTTGCTAATATTAAATGTACAATTTATGGAAATGGGCTGCCAAAATGTGCGCAAGTTAAAAAGGGTTAGGAACTGATATTTTATAAGCCACTTCGTAGTGGAGTGATGCTAAGTAGTATTTTCAACTTAACGAATAATCACTACCAAAATAATGATCACACATATAAAATTGGTAATAATTAAATTATATTTTGAAAGGGTAATGTAATTTATAGATTTATGAAGAGATCTGCAACAGGTTTTTATAGTAAAACATTCGTAAATGATATATATATATATATATTTATATATATATATATATATATTTGCCAATGTTATATTAATACACAAAGTTTCTCTACAGATAAAAACTTTATTTTAAATATTTGAGCCGCGATTCAGCTCCAAGAATGTTTAATATATTCGTTCTGGCTTTGTTTCGAATTGAAAGGGAGTACTTCACATACATATATTTAAACATATGAGTAAAATGAGAATATAATCTATTGTAAAGTCATTTAGTAATTAAAATCATCATAAGCAATATTTCTTAGATATATTATATTGAAACTATCATATATTAACAATATTCTGAAAAACAACTTTATATATAGGCCTATAAATATATAAAGATATATAGAGCATGTTATATCTATAGCATATATTGTATATGTAGCATATGTTGTATATGTAGAACATATGTTGTATATATAAAGCATATGTTCTATACATATATATTTATAGCATATGTTCTATATATATATATATAGCATATTTTATATTTTAATGTGAGAGCTGTAATATCAAGTTGGGTTGTTGTTTAAGTAGACTTTTAGCCTCTCTATGGAAACTGAACGTTGCCCAGTTTATACCTTGGGGGTTGTCTACACGTCATATCCTCAATGAGATGACGTGATGATAGTGATTATTAAGGTGTAGAGCTTATGGAAATCTGACACCTAACATAAGTCTAATTAACCTCACCATGGTAACCATAGGAACAGTTACCTTTTCAGTAAAAATAAAAAGGGTGAATCGATCGGGAATCGAACTTCGGACCTCTAAATCAGTAGTCATGGGTGCTCATCCCTGGACCAAAACGCTTGTTGTAAAACAAGTAGCTTATTATATTTGAAAAATGATATTTGTATCTGGAATTTTTGGCTTAAATTGCCTACGCTCTACCATTAAGCTATCCAGGCTATTACTTTGTGCAGATCATTAATTTATTGCTCATAGTTTGTGTTGGATGAGGGATATTATGAGACGATAGGTCGATCTACTTCCAAGATAGTGCGGAAACACTTCCTTTAAATGATACCTTACTCTTACCTATCCTATCATCGGCTATCCGCATATTCACAATAGTGGATTGGGTGAACATTTTCTCAACCCCGTGTTTAAAATTATAACTTAAGACAAATGCGAATATACTTTACGATAACTTTGAGTATTCATCTTCCACATCCTATTTACTTTGAGAACAATTGTAACAGTTACTGCATTCATAATTTGTTAGCTGAATAAGGCATAATTTATGTTTTGGAATGTACATATAAACTTATCTAAATACAAGAGTTATTAGTTTTATAATCATTCTGATGGACAATCACTATGAACCAAACTACATGTAAAAGGGGAATAAAATTTAACATCATAAATACACAATTTTTCATATAAATTAAACAACAATAGTTATCTTTTTAATTGTCATTATTACACAGCGATATAATAATTGTATTACAAAACTTTGACTTTTAGTTATTCAAGAACAAAATATTACTACCAGTAATTTAGCATATACTAAATTAATATCATCTAAATATTGTTTGGAATGATTAAAAATATAATAAGAAAATAAGTAAGGCTCTAATAAGAAACCTCTTTATGTAAAGATAAATAAAATTACTCCTATTTATGAGATAACAAAATATTTTGAATAATAATACCTAATAAATAATTTACTTTTCAAACAAAGTTTTCAAAACACATGGAGATATGCAACTATCGTTCTAGCTATCTTGAAGAACTTGAAAGTATATTATACGTGGCTTAGGAGGAATATTGCAAAGAATATCCCACCTACCATGATAATAAGAACCTATTAGACCCACTGTGTTTCCTATGTCTAAGCGTATTTCAAATGCTATTGGCTCTCTCTAAATAATTTCTCTTTGAAGGCGTAGAGGATGTATGTGGCTTCAACAGGATGTGTCAAATTATCTTAAAGGGGGTAAAAAAAAATAGATCTCCCTTTTGCCTTCTTCGTTACGCTTGACCTTGTTAGACTTATTAAAAAGCTTCCGTTTCAAAATCATTGACAGGGAACGAAGAGTCAACCATATATTTTTAACTCCTACATGAAATTCCCCTCATTGTTGTTTTTAAAGGTCATTTGAAATAATGCCTTTTAAAACAATTTCAATATAATAACAAGTTGAAATTGATTAGTTAAGGTATAGCCAAATAATCATTCATGAGTTTATAGATCAATGCATCTAGTTTTTAACACATATTATTATCAATAACTGCTTCCATATTAAGCTATAATTGTGTGAAATAGATGACAAAGTTGTCACTAGTACCACATATGTATTTAATTTGAAAATTAGATATATAAGTTTAAACTTTTTTTTAAGAATATAACAATGCATACACTTTGATCAATAAAAGTATTTCAAATTAGAACGGTTTGGGCTTCAGTTTTTTGTGATGCATAAACAATATAATTAATAATTATATTAAACATGATTTATTTTTCTAACATAGTTTATTATGATATACCTATTAGGATATATTACATATTTACTTACTTACTCTATGGCATTAGGAACTCGGAATTTTATTGCCACACTTACAAAATTATACCACCTATACCAATCCCGGCTAGATAAGTATTAGAGTAAAATTTTAATTTGAAATATAGGGTTCTAATTTTAGTCTACACAGCTTATTGCAATGTATGGACATTGGAGAGACATTACAATTCTAATTATAGAGCTTTGTCTTCAGATAATTTATTTTATTTTAATGGGTTAACATTAGGATAAGATGATAATTTTAATTATCAAACTAAAATATTTTTTATAATTTATTTTATCACGTTACACAGACAATGGGATCAAATTAAAATATTTAACAAAAAGGCTATATTTTCAGATAGCCAAATAGGTTTTGTCCCGATACATGAATATGGTTATTAACTATATGTTTAGTGGTAAGGAACTGAAGCAACTAAACTACTAAAGCTCACAAATTGTATTAATATATTTGCCAATATCTCAGAAACTGTTATTTAATAAAAATATATTTAATATAAAAGTTTTATATTTTTAATAGTACTACAATTTGGCAATGATAACTTATTTAGTATCTCAAAAAGTTTCGGAGATACGGGAATTTCTGTTTCTGTGAAGTACCCAAAAAGTCGTTTTCATTGGAAAATGAATATTGCCATTTTATTAACAATCTTAATCAATGCTTAGATACAAATTTTTATTCAAAATATTGAGTAAACTGATTTTTTCTCTTTTCGATTTTTATTAATCTACTCTTAATTTGGGGGTTAAAAAGACACACAGAGAGACGGCATTGCAAAAACCACTTTTTAGGTTTCTGGGGTTCATGAGACGTCGACATCCATCAAAATTTGAGGTTAGATTTTTTTTTTACGGTCGCAATATTTTACCTTTAGTGTTCGAAAAGTTAAAAAATACATATATTTGAGTATAACTTGAAAGTTATTGGTTTTATAAAAATATATTTTGAATAAAATATTTGTATCTACATATTAGCAATGATAAGTAATTTCATATACAAAATAGTTTCGGAGATATGATAAAAAATGAGAATTTACGTATCAGACCGCAGCCCTTAAATTCATTTAGCCGCAATATTGAGAGTAGACATTTTGTTAAGAATATTTATAAACGTTTTGAAATAAAATTAGATCAAAATCGAAAGAGCCGATTTTAAGGAAAACGACTTTTTCTCGTTTTTCCCTTCAGTAAACTACCCTTAATTTTAGGGTTGGATATACAATTCCAAAAACACCCTGGGGCAACCCTATTAAAACCCTAAATACCAAGTTTTAGCCCGATCGGTAAAATAGTTTAGGCTCTAGTCGGAGGTACAGACAGACAGACGGACAGACAGACGGAAATTCCAAAACTACTTTTTCTGATTCATCAAAATCTTGAGTTCGATTTTTTTGACGATCACAATACTTTCTCTACCTGTAAGATAACGATAAATTAACATGTTTTGATTACGATGGTATTGGCGGGTAGTGGAGATTGTAGGGGGTAGGCATAGCTTGTTATACCGATATTCTTTATATGTTCTCTCCCACTCTCTTTCCATCTCACCATTCAACAAAGGCGTTGGTATACTAGTGTATATATTAATGAAACAAATAGCCGATACTATTGTTAATGCATTTTAGGGAGGATAACACCTCTTAGGTATCATATTCTGAAGTTTAAAAAATGACACCTGGACACGGGAGTCCTGGATAGCTCAGTGGTAAGAGCATTGGCGTACTAAGCCGAAGGTCCCGGGTTCGATTCCCGTGTTCAGGTGTCACTTTTAAATTTTCATTTTATATATATATAATGAGCAAAGTAAGTATATGGTCACTAAGAAAATATACCTGATATTATACATAGGGATCAAAGCAGTCAGGCAAAGTGATAAATATTTGTTAATTTATCAATTTGACCACGCACTATGCAAAATGCTCTACACTCTCTAAGAAATATGACCTTTAATAATATTTCAATTTAATAAACTATAATTATTGGTCCTTTCTATATAAAACAAAATTAATAAAACCAGTTAGGTTAGTTAGGACAGGCTAGTTAGGTTATGCTAGTTAATTCAGTTAGGTTAGATAGATTAGGTAAGGATGGGTTAGTTTTAGGCCAGTTAATTTAGTTAGATTAAATATGTTAGGTTTGTTGTGTTAGGTTAGTTAGTTGTTTATTGGCTGGCATATAATCAGATGTTCATTGTGTCAACCCTGTCAGTGGCGTAGTAATATACTGTTTTTAACACAACCCGAAGAGTGTGGAACATTTTGCGTACTGTTCAGTCAAAATGATTAATTAACAAATATTTATCACTTTTCCCTATAGGGTTCTTCACTATGCTTGATGTCGTGTCATTTTTCATAGTGAGTTGGTCAATAACTTGGTCCATAACAAATACATATCTCACATAGAAACGTATTCTCCCTTATGTTTGGCAATGAGTATTCTAACGACGGATAAAAGCAATTATACTACTATAAAGCCACATGGCTCACTCACTGACATTAATGTTCGCCCACTTCCAGATGAGATAGAAACTTGAGATTTGGCAAACTTAAAGCTTTTAGACTATAACCGACAGGAAAATTCCGAGGATTTAAAAAATTTAATTTTTAACCCCCCAAAATAAATTCAAAATGCTGGAGCAACTTTAAAGTCGGTGCGAACCTTTCTTTGGGGGTCTCTTGTGCCTAAACGGTAAGATCTATTAAAAATCTGCTCTGGAATTACATTAGTTTACATCCACTTGCAAAGAAAACTCACTGGGGGTTCTGGGGCGGAGCCCCCAACGAGCAAAGCGAGTTTAACATACACAGTTCAAAGACGTGTGTACCACTCCAGGACTATATACTTTTGATTACCTGGTTTATAGTCGCATTAACTTAATAAAGATTTTTAATGAAAAAAAAGTAAATTTTCTATTTAAAACTGGCTGTGATCTATTTTGGTTTGTTTCTTTCAAAATAAGTTGTAATCTAACATAATTTGTAAGATTTTATTCCAAATATAAACTTAAGTTTTTGAATACAGCTACAATTTTAAGCAATATTTTATTTATTTTGTACATACCTATCATAATGTCATGTATACTTCTATGAGCGATAATTACAAAAAAATAGTTATTAAAAAAATCCTGGATATTCTTAAATAGGAAAGTGACTATTGGAACAAAATCACGTATATTTATTGATATGATGCTTTAAATTAGTGGCTTTCTATAGAAGTAGCTCTTAATCTCTTTGGCTCATGGACCCCTTTTGTTATTTGACAAAGGCCATTAATCCCCTTAATAAAAATGCATATTAACTCCCTCATAAAATTAATATTGTAATACAATTTATTTTATTGCAAGGTGAATTGATTAAATTCGTATGAACATAATATAAAAACCATCCTTACAACGAATCATGTCCTTCCCTTTCCCTTTTTATGAAAAATATTTTGGTCACCTTCATTAAAAAAAAATTATATAAATCCAAATTATACACCAAAAAAGTAAGTTTTAACTATATTCAAATATGAATTTCAAAAAAAAAGGTGATGTGATTTTGCTAGAAAAGAAGTTGAAATGGTGGAGTTGCCTTTGACAGTAAAACACGCATGTCATCTTTGATATCCAAACTATTTCTAATTTTGGTTTTGATGGCAATAAGTGCTGAAAATCATACTTCACTAAGATCTGTATTGTAAAAAAGGAATCAGTGCTCATATAGCAAAAACAAATGTCTCAATGGAAATTCTAGACGCATAGCTGTCAGCAAATTTTATGGTCACAACAATAGCAAGATAGATTTTATTATTTCTTATTAATGACAAACAATTCTAGATGTCCTTCCGTTGGATATTGTATATTATATCTATCACCCAGTGAAAGGAACCTTTAACCCATTCATGGACACCAGTTTATGAACCCATGCTCTATTGGAACAATATGTATAAGGAATATTTTTTTCGTAAATGTGTTAAACTTCTCCGAGGAAATTTTAAATATTTTTCTTAACACTGCGTCTTACTACCTGTTCAGGTGAGAAGTATACGTACTATTCACCCCAATGTGTTAGGGATGAAGCAGTTTTATTTTAGAGGAACCATACTCACAATTGTTTGGTGGAAGAGTGGAAAAACATTAAAGAAAAACCTTCATAAGTACACAAAAATTGGATATGAACCCTAATATCCCTGTCATTGGCACTCTAGTCTACTGTGAGAGTGACGACTTAGACAATGTGGCCATCGAATCAGGCAGCTTATTGATTTTTTGTCATTCTATTTAAATTATGTCAATTTATTATTGATCAAATACTTCCATAAAATGTCCCGCGCACCAAATAAAGTCATATAAGTTTTCAACTGTGTAGTTGAACCAACACGGTCATGTTTAAATACTACACTACTAACGACTAACAGTCGTAAGAAAAACCCTGCTGGGCATTTTAGATTAAAATGTCTATTTAGAAATATAAAAATAATATCTAGATTTGTACAACTGTGTGTGTATAGTTTTTTTTAAATTATGTAAGTTTAACCTAACTTAAATAACTTATTTTATGAATTTTTTCTAATGTATATGTATAAACAAAAAATGCTTAATAAATTCGTAGTTAGACGCAATTATCCCAATATACTCAATAACGTTGCCGCAATCAGGTCGTTGAGGAGTTAGACAAGTTCTGATGTCTGGAAAGAATCATAACCACGGGTGAACGTACAGAGGGAGACATTCAGAGCCAAAGGGGCTTTTATAAATTTGGTAGCTGAACTTGACATCTGTCCACGTGAAGCATAGTATATATTTCATGCTAATCTTAGAAGGATTTGTTAATTTTAGTTATAGACGTAATAGAGCTTCAATTGGTTTCACTTTATAAAATACATATTTTGTTTTTTTTATTATTCACGATCCATAAAACCTAGCGGTACCACGGATTTTTCAAAGAAATGTGAAGTCGGTCCTTCTCTACGGCCAGATGCCAAACTTATAGACGTTGTACGTTCATTAACAGATGCCTATGGAATATATTGGGCTTATGGTCGTCAAACATAGTGCCACACTAAGTGCTGTGGAACAAACCCAACTAAAAGGCCGTCCAAATGGATATCAGAGGGTGCATGTGGTGATTGCTTGGCCATACTCTCCAGAAAGACCAGTATAACGTCTTACAGGAAGATCTGGACCAGAAACCCCAATGAACACCGATGCCAGGGCAGGGTTGTCTCAGTGGAGGACAGACGATGAAGGCAGAAATCTTGGATTCATGGGACGAACTCAAATGTTTGCCAGATATGTCCTGAGTTGCCACTGCTGCTCTTGTATGTTATATCTTGCGGCACTATGCCTCACTTCGGTATCTAAACCAAAATGGTGATAATTATTATTATTATCATCATCATCATCATCAATGCATCCAGCTGAGAATCTAAGCTCTTCTTATATACAGAGATAATCAAACAAGCTCAGCTTGACATTTGTCCACGTGAAGCATAGTATTTATTTCATGTTAACTTTAGGAGGATTTGTTAGTTTTAGTTAAAGACGTAATGGATCTTCACTTGGTTTCATTTTATAAAATACATATTTTGTTTCTAGTATTTACGATTCATAAAAATTAGCGGTAAATAACAGGACAAATGGTAAAAGGACTCCCCGAACAAAGTTGCAGTTTGTTAAGTGTCAATGAAAGCGACCTTGGCGATTTTCTTTCTAAGAAGGTAAATCCTTGATAGGAAAGCGCTGGGGTTGTAGGAAGCCCTCACAGCAGCCGTTGGAAAAACACTCGAGATCAAACCAATATACAGATCGTACTTGCCTTAAACACTGGCGCAGTCACTACAACTCAATTTCCATTATTTATATCCATTCTTTACTATCCAGAACTAAACTGTAGAATATATAATCCTAATATTTAATATTTGATCTTTAATTTATGTTATCTTTAATTTAAATCTGACCCAGTCTAACTGTTGGTAGGGAGCTTGAAACTACTTGGTGCAGAACACAATATACCTATATATTTAAATATATCGCGTGACGTTGGAAAACGTGACTACCAATGTGGGTCCATAATATTATTTCAATTGTTATTTTAATATTCATAAGTGATATTAAGGAGACATTTGTGATTAATATTTCATAATAATACAAATAAATATTATGATAGTGGTTAGTTTAAATACCATTATTAGTAGTCTCCTTGAGGAAAAATAAGGAATCCCACTGGGACATTAACTCCCCCAAATCCCACTCTTTGAGTTTCTTTTGGAGTATATGTTAATACAATTTATTTAAATATTAATATTTTAAACAGGGACTGAATTTTGATGGAAGGTGATCTATGTTTGGTACATCCCAGACAATGATCCATTGTACGAGGTTTAAAATGATACATTCTTGTTGAAACACTGCGCCTAAGCTGGATATGGTTGCGCTGAGAGTAAATGTTTCTTAATTTTGAGGCGAGTATCTGTAAATACAGATTATATTTAGTAGAATGCAGAAGTTTAGTTGTTAAAATATTTTTATTGAATATCTCCAATCTTAGTTTCCACTATTTTATGGTGCTTGAGTATAAATACTAGATTTATTTAAATACCTTCATCAAAAAAAATTTGTTTATATTTTTGAGTCTTTTTTCATATTTGAAGATAGTTATTTTCAAAATTTTTGTTTCCTTTTATAGTTCATATTTTGAGAATTTTAAGGTTATAAATATTTGGGCCGTGGTTATAAAATTTTATTTGTAGAATTGGAATTTGATATAGGCTTATGTAATTGTTTCGAAGCTCAGTGATTGCAACTAAGCATATTTAAGAGGTTACTCATACTAAAGTCACTAGTCACACTATGATTGATTAAACTTTTCCCCAATTGACAATACTGTATTGACCATTAAAAAAAAGTCCTCACATGGAAAAAAATTGAAAATTCATAAGGTTGATACTTTTTGCTTTTTCTTCAGCTCAAAATTGATTTCTTACTGTTTAAAATTCTTGATATTATTAGGTCTATTAAGTTATTTTCAGTACCATGACGATAAATTAAAATGTGATGGAAATGGTTCTAGCCATTAGTAAATATTTCAGGTCTATTTATTTAATGTCCAAATATCTAAGCAAGCCCTAATAATATATCAAAATTACACAAACAACCAAAGATCAATCTGAAAATTATCTTCATTTGAAATACACGTGAGTAGCAAGTATACCTTTTTTTCTAAATATAAATACACATCAATAAAAATATATATTACTATATCGATCAATAAAAATACTAGACGGAAATAGAGAATTTTAAATGATGGTTGGTGGAGGATTACTAAGGGAAGTTTTTCTTAAATGTATTCCCTATATTTTTCTCTTTTACAAATCCTGGTTTGTTTTATCTAAACTCCAACTACATCATCCTTACCACACTAGTTTAATTAAATTATTAATTCGGATGGCTATTATGTTTATGTGCACCAAAAATAGAACGCAAACAAGACAATAATTTCTTCTTCGATTTCATCCTGACTAAACTCTCCAAACCTTTCACTGAAGTCAATGATTAATGACAAACTAAGGTCTAATGTCCCTTACCACCCTCCGTAGATTCCCAAAGAAATAAGTTAGTGTAATGAGTAAAGTTTTACGGAACCTGTCAATGTTCTGGCATGAAAAATAGTGCATGACACATTCCATTCCAGGCCAACATGGTGATCAAGTCACGTTCTCTTTTATTTTGTTTAGAGCTTTTAATAATAACAGGACATATAGGTCGCCAGCGGGACTTTTACCAGTATTGTGGATAACTGACCAAATACATTAAGTTTGGAACATTAATAAATTTATAATTCTATAATTAGGACAAACATAATATATTGTTAAATATGAATAAATGAAATAAATTGATTGATTTTACTCTAGTAAAATTCAACCAGATTATTGGTAATAATTAACTGGTTATAAGTGTATATCATATTTCAGATAGTACTGTAGTATGCGATGAAAAAGATAGATTAAAATACCTAGTTATTATAACTACTTTTAGTTTCACTATTATTTTAATTTCTTCAGCTATTTTCAATGGTACTTTATGTTTTCCAAACTAATAACATAGTTCAACGATAACTACTTAGCTAAATAATGTTCACCAAACTCTATTGTATTGAAATAGAGCCATGATATTTTTGTGATAACTTTCTCTTAAAACTAATGAATATGTACAATCAGAACAAACACATACAATCGAGCTGGACTCTTATCTATTTGTTATTTTAGGGGAAACAATCCTCATATTAACCCTTTTTAAAATACATTTGGAGAGATTTTGGTTAATTATGATCTAGACTTAACATTAAAATGTCAAGAATAAGTATAAAGAGATAAATGACCAACTCAAGTATAACCCAAATTGGCTTCATAGGTCAAACAAAACCAGCTTCATTAAGGATTAGCCTCTACATAGATATTGATCGGAGGCAAAATAAATACATAGTTATGGTAAACAATATCATTTGTTCGTATCCCATTAATCATCCTAGCTTCACTCATTTTACTACACTAATTTAATGGAGAAATAAAGGTAGAGCTTAAAGCAAATGTACCTTTATTTAAGTTCAGAGAAAGAAATAATTCATTAATGATAAACCCACCTCAGAACACTCATCTATGATTTGAACCCTTATCTCCTCGTCACTGGAAAACGAGGACGTATTTCTTTACATTTATTCCTCTTACTCTTTGTTAAAGTTTATGGTTTATACTAATATAGTTTGAGAGTACTAAGCTATTTCCAAATAAGAGTGCCATGGGAAAGAGAAGAGATAATTTGCTATATGATTATTCCTTTTCTCCTAATACATGATTTGGAGTATTTGAGGTGCAGTGGAAATCGTCTCTTGTTAATGGATAAAGCATTCGGTGAGTAAAACAGAAAGAGTTAAGTCAAATGTTAATGATTTCTTTACTAGACAAGGATTCGGTTTTGAGATTGTATTTGTACTTCCCCCCAATTAAGATGATACTTTTTTTTAAATATTTAAAGCTGTTTGAAATAATTTCAAGGAATGCAAATCTCAAACTTAAGCCCAAGTCATGAAAATAAGTGGTACGGAACTCCGCACGGACTTTCTCACGTAATTGTTTAAAATTGGAGATATTTACTCAAAACTCGTAATATATGTGAAACGAAATAATATACAAAAATAAACCCGAGCTAAAATTGAGTTTTACTTACTTTAAACTTGTAAATTGCAACTTGTAAATTTGAATCAAAAATAAAGGAAATGATATTGGGCCCACTAGGGTCAGTATTTTGTATTAAATTTAAACATCTTGTTGAAATGTTTGAGGTTACTGCGCATCTCACTTTGTTCGCATTTTTATTAAATTCCTGAATCTTAAAATTATAAGTTATAATGTATATATGAATAGCTGCGGAGATAGGGAAACGTTTGATAATTTTTGTCTTTTCGCCCTTTATTAAAATACTATTAATTTTTGGTTAAACAGGCACAGAGACAGATGGCATTGCAAAAACCCCTTTTTAGGGTTCGGGGGGTCATGAAACGTCGACATCCATCAACTTCTTGGGTTAGATTTTTTTAAAGGTCGCAACACTTGAACTTTAGTGTTTGAAAAGTTAAAAGATATATATATACATATATACGTTTAGCTTGAAAATTATTGGTTTTATAAAAATAGAGTTCAAATAAAAGACTTCTAATATAAATAGTCTAATGTCAAAAAAAAAGGTTTAGTTTCTTAGATACGGGGGTTTTTACTGGCAGGAATGTTTTGAATATGCAACGGCACCATGTGTGCTATCGTACGTAGCTCTATCACGCTACTCTAGTTTTATGTAATTGTTATTCACGTGCGGTAGCTATTATACATAAAAATACTAATTGAATGAAGGAACCCAAGGAATAAAATTCATTGGAAGCTATGTTTTTGTAACAGTTTAACATTATTGCATTATTTTTAATAAAACATAAAAAATAAAATAGAACTCTAATATTAATTTAAGAATATTGATTCAGTAATGATATTATGTATTAGAGTATGTTTTTTTGATTATTATTTAAAACATTATAGGATGTTGCAAAAATGCAACACCACCAGTCCCCATGTTATCATAATATAGCCTCAAAAAGAAAATACCTTATCTTATCTTATCTTATATAAACTGACTACTGAGCATAGGTTAAAAGGACTTTACTTATAAGGTGTGCTTATGCTGCACTTAATATAACATAATACAACTAAATATAAGTACGTCAAAGAATATAACAGTAAACAAAATGTTTGTTTTACACTCATATAAACCTGATAAAATTGTCTAAGATTTGGTTGTTTTCTAAACTAACCTGATTTCAAAATTTTATATATATATATATTTTTATCTTTAAGACTTTCTTAATTATTGGATTCAAAGACTGAAGACCTATCAAGTATTGAACATGGATTCCAATAAAATAAATTAATTTTAACGTCTATTAAAGAGTGTGTCATGATAAAATATTGAGTAGGTATATTGATATTTAATAAAATAAATTATAGCTTATTTGTGGTTTCTTTTGATTTATTCGTAAGGTTTAGAGCCAATGCTTTCTATCAATGATATAAATGGAATAGACTAGTTATAAAATAATGGGTAAGCTGGGCTTTCGGGAGCTTCAAGATTTAGTACATCGAAAGTTATTGGTATCGCAAATTGGGAATAATTATAAAATTTACTTTGGTTATAGACTGAAATAATTATTCGCAAATTTTACAAATAACGGCTGGCCATGGGAATAGAATCTGAGACCCATTGTTTGGAGCGCCAAGACTCTACCATTGAGCTATCCAGGAATCTCCCCGTGATAAGGATCATTCTTCCTCCTTTGTGTAAGGCAGTCTCTTTGATGCACGTGGGAAAACTATCGGCTAACAATGAGCTGTGATTGATTGATACAACAGCCAATAGCAACTCGATTTTATGCTGCCGTTTGAAAACTGAAATTTGTTCTTAAAGGCGGATAACACAATAAGATTGAAATAATGGTCAAAATAAAAGTAACTGATCTTAATATTGCTATGTTACTACTTATTATTTAGGTTATTTTAAGTTTAAGATGATAATATGGTTTATTATTATTATTATTATTATTATTATCACCGCGTCTTACTACCCGTTCGGGTTATACGTACTTACGCTAATGTGTAATGGTAGGGTGATTGTGAGATGAAATGGAGGACCTACAGTTTAACGTGGAATCCGAACCACGGTGGAGGCCTGGCATTCCACACATTCACAAGCTGTCTTGTCAGAGGTGAAGGAAGGGTTTGGTAATCAAATAAATCTGTGCTGGGACCTAGGATTGAACTCCGGCCGCCATCACAGAAGTCTGACACCTTACCACTAGACCGCCAGGTCACCTACATCGTTTACTGATTTTATGTTCGATAAAACAAAATATGTTACTCAGACATCTGGTATGGTTATTCTCTAAATATGTTTGTTTCTTGGGTTTTTTTTTTGTATCTCGTCTGCAAGGGCGTAAAGTACTTGTAATGTGTGGGGTAGCATAGTCGAGGCTTGAGTTCTAACTGAATGAACGGCTGAGGTATTGTAATGGTGTAGTGAGCCATATGCGCCCACATCAACCGGAACCAAGAGCAGTATGGGCAACTGGAAAGAAACTAAAATAAGTACAATGAACACCAACAATGTGTAAAAAGAGAAGAGAAGATAAAAAGAATACATAAAAGCAACAAGAGCTGTACGAGTACAAGAAATGCCATCTTGTGTAAGACGCTTCGAAAACCATCTGCACTCTCCAAACTAAAGTAAAAAGATATAATACGTAAATAAAACAAGCTATAAGAAACAGGAATATCCTAGGTGTAGTTACCAAATGTCGTTGTACGAATATAAATGGTACAAAATCAAACAAATTTTCTGGTCACAAAATATTGATAACATCGATACTATCTATTAAACTTAAATCAATATTAAAAAAGTTAAATAAAAGATGAGTTACAATTACACACATGTTCTCGTATTGTGTATTATAGCGTGGAAGTAAATTTTCAAGAATAAGATTTAAGTAGTATACCTTTAAGGTGAGCTTTTCCCAATAAACCAAACCAAATCATCTTGTTAAACACATTAAACATTCTTCATAATTAAATATACTTTAAAATCAATATTTTTAATAAATTTCAGATTTTCAAAGATAAGTTATTTGTAAACAACTCTTAATCTTATTTTTATTTTTTAAGTAAAACGAATTTTTATTTATCATGAAAGATTATTCACAGATACCCAATTTGAATTCAATCTTCAAAGACAAATTTCAAAACCTGTCAAATTATCTATAATTGGTCGAAGGTAAGCTACCCTTAAATTAACTTTTTTTATAAAAGTAAATAAACATTATTATTGATTAGGTAAAACAATCCTCTGTTTCCAGAATGTTGAACAAAATCCTAATAGCTGTTAAAAGAAAAATAGTAAAATAGTCAATCTTCAGTAAACTACTACCATAAAATGATTTTATCTAGAAATACAGAGTTATATAATTATGTATAATGAAAATAATCTAACAAGTATACATTTTGAATCAAATTACTACATCGATTTTTTAAAATAGTATTTTTTTAGTAAACCAGTACATTATAATCTCACCTTAAGAGAGTTTTTTAATAAATAAGACTTATAGAGTTTTATTTATTTTGTCAAACCTCCCCCAGGTATATATACTTACAAAATCATTAAAGCCATTTTCAAAATATTTTTACTTGTAAAAAATAACTTATAGGTAAGCTACCCTTTAACAAATGTTTGATCATAAACCAAGTATACAGTGTTTTAAGAGAGGTCAACACTCGTTAGATATTTATTTTAAATAAAATTGTTAAAGCAATTTTTGCAAAATTTGAAATAATAAAAAGTCACTCATGATTAAACTACGCTTAATTTGAGGGATAGGTCAAGAGTAAAAAAAAATTGTTCTGAGGTATTGCCATATGACATCTTCATATCAAGTTTAAATCAAATCCATAAAACCGTCTAAAATATGTGTCTCGGAACAGACAGACATGGGGACAAACATAATAATTGTAAATTAAACTTTTTTGGGTTCGTAAACATATAAAACATACAGATTAAATATTATTATATCGAGATAGGAAAATGTTCATGATTAAAATACTTCATTTTTTATCTGAAAGTAAAAAGGTGTAAAAAGATATATTCCCATACAGTCTTGGTAAAATAATTTTTTTTTTTGTATTGTTTGCGATATTATGAAGACTAAACATTAATCAATAAGATTACACATTTTATTTTTTATTTTTATAGAGATAATACCTACTCTGTCTAATGGATCAGAATACATTTTTTATGGTTTTTAGTATTGAATTTATTAGACGTTAGATAATTATAGGTATATTATCCAAATAAAATGTAACGCCTTTATTTTCCACTGTTTATCTTATATATATATAAATTTTTAACATACATTTAACCACTTCGGTGGCTGCATGGTCTAAGGCGTAACTATTGCAATAGATTAGATTACCAAAGATCATCATGGTTTAATCCCAGTCGGGAGAACTGAGGATGGTTTAACATAAAATTATATCTCACTATCTCTACATGAAAATGCAGATACACTTACTCTCAAATTAAATCTTACTTATCCCTAACCTATTAGCCTAGTTATTATAATTATTATTATTATTATACTATAAAGCCAATTGGCTAACTCAATCACTGACAATGTTTACCCACTTCCAGATGAGCCAAAAACATGAATTTGGCAAACTTATAGCTTCTAGCCACTAACCGACGGGAAATTCCAAAAATTTTAAACTTTTAATCTTTAACCCCCTAAAAAGATTCAAAATTTTGGAGCAACTTTAAAGTCGGTGCGGACTCAAACAAGGTCCATACGGATGTTCTTCTTGTGGTGAGTAGACATTTATGGTGCGAAACTCTTATTGCATCCTTTTGATTGTCTTAGCTATTTCATGATTTAGCATTTGAACCACAGTTACACCTTCGAAAAGTGTTGCATCAATTTTAGACACAGTATTATTTTCAAGCAAATCTTCTGCCAGCCACTTAATCATATCTACTTGGGACCCAACTCTCATTTCTCCTTCACTTGATAGAGCTGGTCATGCATGTTTATCGTGGATGAATAAATTATCTAAGTTTTCATCCCAGACCTGACATGAGATGTAAAGCCTCAAATTGAGGCCCCTACCACTCTTCATCGCTGCCAGCTGTTATTTCTATTTCGACCTATATTTTGCAATAGATCTACTAAACAGTGGAAACTGGTTCTTTGGGAGTGTAACTGAACATGTACTATGTATTTGTATGGACTCTTTGGGACGAACACATTGTACTTCTCCTAACTTATGGTCTCAACCCTTCTCACAGTATCAGCCACTTAGGCGTCCATGATATCCTTTGTTTCAATGACTAGTAGGTCTTGGCTATGTTCTATAAATGAACTTACCGTCTTTCCCAACACTGTTACACGTGCCTTAAAATATCCTTCAGAACATTTTATTTAACTTAAGTTTCTGGTAATGGTGAGGGTAACAAGTGTTAGAATCATAAGCATTATCCTTTTGGTTTATGGACTAATCTTCAAACTCTGCAATGACCCTGGAAGATTTACCCTGATACCATCGAACATCTGAGTGATACTTGATTACCTGTCAGTCTAATAGCCCCACCAGAACCTTTCACCGATGCATTGTTCTGCTCTGTTGCTGGTTTTGTGGACCACGACATTCCAATACTTGAGTTCTGCTAGGACATCTCGGTAAATATCAGCAATGACACGGATGTATACGGCAAGTCGTCTTGAGTAGTTTGTGTGATATAGAGCCAACCACCAGGTCATGAACTTTGTTAGTGGTTTCAGGTACAGATTTAAGCTACCTTCAGTAAGCATATTCTGGGTTTATTACGCCAATGCTCTTCCACTGAGCTATCCAGGATTCGTCCTGTGCCTATGGTCATTCTTCACTCCTCACTCATATTGTAAGGTGGAGTCTTTAATGGACGTGCGGAAATCGTTGGCTACAAATGTGTGATTTATTAAGATAACGAGCTATCAGATAACGCAGCCACCTTTGACTCGGTAATTGGCTTATTGCGGACATTTGTACAAGTATTATAACTGTACTGGATCGCATATTTAAGAATCAAATAGCCAAAGCTACAATTTATGCATTTTAGTGAGGATTAATCCATCTAGGTATCATATTCTGCAAATAGAAAAATGACACCTCTACACGGGAATCAAACCTGGGACCTTTGTCTTAGTACGCCAATGCTCTTCAGAATATTATATATAGATGGAGTAATTATCATTAAAATGCATAAATAATAGCTTTGGCTATTTGATACCTTCAGTAAGTTACTTTCACAAAGTTATCTGATATACCAAAGCAAGAGGAGCTCCCATATTATAGTATTTTGTCAATAGTCAAAGTGAACATTGGCCTTTGCTCATTTTTGGCACCATTCCTCCTAAGACGGCTTCGCTGTTTGCATGGCATCAATATCAAAGGGTGAATATTTCTCACTGTAAGCTTGTTTGAGTATTATATGAAAGCTTGCGGCTCATACTTGGAGTGCATGGTTGGGCTTGGTGAGATGAATGGTATTTATAAAGGGATCGGCTGTGCTGGAACTTGCAATGTCAGCTTTTACTAGGGCGTTCATCCAGCCACTGTCTTCAAGCCAGTCTCACAATAACTTAACTATAACATCCCCATGTTTAAGCTACCAAATATAATGGCAAGGGATCTTCTCCGTGAGTGATAGGCCAGGTCCACTGGATTTCCTACTCAAGAGCATAAAGGAGTTGATCTGCAGTCAGGACGGGAATTTGACCAGGGTTAAAATGCTGATTAGCTTAACAGTCAATGAAGTACCATATCATCGCTACTAAATGGGTGTTGGTACTGGAGGTGAGATAACAGTATAGTCTATTCTAGCAAGTTAGGCAGACCACGATAAGAAACAATCCATGGATGACGTTTTAAATTCTATCTTGACCATGCTGATCCATTCAAACTCTTCTTATATTAAATTTGGAGCAAACAGGAGCTCTCAAGGTCTTACGGGCCCTTCCATAGCCAGTTCTCTGAAGTCCTTCGTTTTGAGGGTAGCTGGTCGCACAATTATATAGCCAGAAGGCAGAGATGTTACTGGCTTGGTGAAAAAAGCACCTTGACTAATCACTGGTACACCACGGTTAATTCCTAAGTGAGTGTGTGACATGTGTTGCGTTATTGAGGTTCCAGTACCATGGAAGGATTCTTTTGCTGTTGCAGAACAAGGGTTGAGGTCAAAGTTTCAACAGCTGTTGTTGCAGAACGAGGATTGTGGTCAAAGTTTAAACAGATGTTGTTGTGAGCAGTTCATGACGAAAATTCAGCGGGCTCACTACATATTCCACATTAAACTGCTAGCAAACACCTTTGGTAGGTTCTCATAATTTTCAAAAGTGTATATATTCGTAAATAATTTATGTAAAGATCTCTAAAGGGTCACCAAATGAATGAGCACACCTAGTTTATATATAAATGACACCTTAAATGCTTGTATACACTATCTGCTTCCTAAGTTACACATACTCAAACATTAGGCAGAGTGAAGTGGCACCCATGTTGGATTTGATCTCTCAACGACCTCGGGTGCCAAATCCGACTTCCCCCCACATCTTCTTCATTTATTTATTTAGCACCGTGTATTTCTACAAGTTTGGGCTATACGCTCATGTACTTATACGCTTATAGACTAGGAATGGTAGGGTTGTATTTATAGAAAGCGAACCTACATTTGCGTGGAGGGAGAGGGGAAAACCATTTAGGAAAAACGACCCCAGTTTATCCGACCAAGATTCAATCCTTGACCTTCCCATCCACAGCAGTCTAGCTCAACACGAAACTAGAGTGTTAGCTAACCACGCCAGCGAGGCGGGTTCTCCACATCTAACTATAAACATTATGGTATATATTAACAATGGTATTAATTTGATTCTTTTCACATAAAAGGTACACATGTTATGATATGATCACTTAAGCCATTACATTATTATATGAATACTGTATATTGTATTTAACAAGAGCTTATGTTTGTTTTACTGAGGAAAGCTTACGAGTGGTTTATTGAAAGTCTATGTTTTTGAAAATTTTATTCAAATCTATAATATACTAGGCCTATATGAAAAAGTTTGTTCGATTGAGACGTACCATTTATTTTATGCTTGGCTGATAGAATAGTCATAGATCATAGAAAAGCTGCAATTTTCTTAAAATATGAATAGTTTATAGTATTAAATATATTTTGCTATGCTTTTAGAGCAGGTGGTTTTTCTATATGATATGAATTTTTATTGTAATAACAATCTAATAGTCAACATGTAATCAATTAGACACAGATTTCCTGAATAATAATATAGCTTGATAAATGATAAGTAATAATATATTATACCAAAAATATATTTTGTTTATTAAGGTTTTATTTAATATGTACCACATCTAACAACTCAACGGGACCATCAGTATATTAATACTATTTTATAATGGTGAAGATATTATTACAGATATTTAATTTCTTTGGGGTATTTAACGAACAGTTTTTGAACTGACTGATTACGTCAGCACAAAACTTATATACTAACTTAAATGTAGAACAGATATAGCACCCAGCCCCCAACTGTAAATTTATCACTGAAAAAGGGGAAACCCACATTTCACCAATGATACATTTTCCGGCCATGTTAGGTATCGAATCCACGACCTTTACTTTAGTAGACAGACACACTACTGACTGAGGTAAGGTGTCGGACCCATTGTAGGTATAAATATAGGATATCATTTTCATTTATATTAAATATACTCGAAACTTTGATGAGGGAAGTGAGTAAATAATTTAGTATTTCTTTACGCCCCGCATTGGTAAGGTGTCAGACTTCTCTGCTTGCGGCCGGGGTTCAATCCCCGGTCTCGGCACAGATTTATCTGATTACCAAACCCTTCCTTCACCTCTGACAAGACATCTTGTACCGTGGTTCGGATTCCACGTTAAACTGTAGGTCCTTAATTTCATCTCACAATCACCCTACCATTACACATTATCGTAAGTGCTTATAACTTGAACGGGTAGTAAGACGCGGTGCTAATAATAATAATAATAATAATAATAATAGTTTATACACTTAGAAGACAGTATTTATTTCACTAGACTATACAGACCTTCACCAGGAGTCAAACCTTCCAATACGTCACACTATCAATGGGAACGTCAGGGTTTGAATCCCAGTAAGGCTTTATTAGGTTCGTTTTATCTATATGAACTCGTACCTTTCCCCAACATAGATATGGTTCCATTTCCTCTATATGCTGTTCTACCTATCTGTAACACATTATGTTAAATAAGTGAAATACCTGGATAGGTAGTATGACTATAGATGAAAATATTACGGGAAATTTTGAATAGGAAAATTTTACGCAGTGGTGGCTTATGGTGGAGGATTTAAATTGTGGAGGTGGCACATAGAGCTTATTGTATTTCAAAATATAGTGTGTTAAGAGACGAACGGGTTATAGGAGGGAGGGGAGTAGCGTGAGTGGGGCAGGGGGGTAGATATTAAGCACGGAGGATAGAGAGAGAGACAAATATTGGGCCAACCTTAAAATTATTTTAGTTAAATTAATGATGATAAAACATAATACTTCTACAAAGGCCTGCATTCATTTGTTTCCCCACTACTCTTCTTAGCATCACGTCTTACTACCCGTTTGGGTTACACGTTTCTGAACTAATTACACTAATGTGTCCTGGATGATGAAAGTTGAATTTACAGGAATTACACCCACATTTGTGTGGAGAGTGATTGGAAAACAATTTAGGGAAAACCTCCCTCAGTGCATCCAAATCGAACCCCGATCTCTTTGTCATCAGCAGTCTAGTCTATTGCGAGAGTGGTGCGTTGGACCTCGCGACAAACGAAGCAGGTTTTCTTACTACTACTATTACCACTATTATCACTATTACTAATAATTATTATTATTACTGTTATTATTATCCATTTAACCAGTTGAAATTAATCTACAGAAATAATAATTGAAAATGTTCCGTTTTGGAAAATTTTCCGGAAAACATATTGGGAAAAATCTCCGTCTCACATCTCTAAGTACGACACGTGGCAAAAAATATATCCAACGTAAAACTGGCTATATTATTGTCACCTTCAGTTAATTCAGGTCATTAAGCTCTAATTATTGTCTTAAGCTAAACTGGATTATATCAAAATATATTGTGATTCTGTGTGTTTATTTAAGTTTTTCAGATATTTTTTTTAAAGTTGGTTTGGTCATGTAACCATTAAATTTTATCAATACGTAATATATTTACAAACATTTAGGGGCTTTGTGTAACGTTTGGTTTTTGAGAATTATCCCCTAGAACGCTCAAAACCCTTACCACTGACCAAATGGGCTAGATAAAATGGCCTACATTTCGATAAAACTTGAACAAGTTTTGATGAACAAGAAAGCCTAGCTTGTAATATGGAATGTCCATTCCTTGATTCATTATGACACAGCTAGTTAGTAAGGGTACTTTCTTATCACATATAAATTCAAACTTGTTGAGACCTGGGGGTCTTGATCCTCTTCATGGTAGTGGAAAATGTCATGTGGGGTTGCAATGCATGTTTAGGTTATAGCTTCGTGTCTAATTTTTAAATTTATTATTATGATTAATGAAGATCCAAAATTCAAACATAAACGTAGGTGTTAAAAAAAGATTTACAAAAATGCTAAGCTACAGTCTAGGTTCGTCTTTTCTATCCAAATCTGACAGTTGCTTTCTGAATCTGTTTTCTGTCGCAGTTTTGTGTTTGGTAAAGTGATACTGGTATCATAACTTCCAAAATACCAACTGGGCTCGTTGTTTCCCTTTTGATAAATCTTAGTCGCATTCGTATAATCATAATATAAGCAATTTATAGTAAGTAAATCAAGCACGTGGAGTCAACATCAAGATGAGGTCAGGATTCAATTATTTCTTGGATCGTTTCCCACTTCTCGCTCCAGACAAATAAAGTTGCCTTTTCTCTATATTCGACCTACCTTTCAAGTGTAGTTAGATACTATCCCATTACATGCCAATATTTGGAAGTCACTGTTTTCATGTGTCTCAAAAGACAGTAGCTCTAAAATAAAAATCATGCTTTGTTTATTTTAAGTTGTTTTATATATTTGTATATTCTTAGATGTGTTGTCTAAATACCTGGTAGCTATACACTATTTAGATTTAATATCATGTTATGTGTTATTTATTGCTAAAAAAAGTGAAAAGTGTTAACTATCCTACCTTACTCCACATCATCACCACAGTTCATGGTCTAGATATCAATATCCTCGGGTATATTGTAAAATTGGCTCTGTCTTCCCTTAGTAAGGTTACACTAAAAACTTGTGGTTCTTCTACAATACAATATTGCACCATAGTTATTTAGTGCTTTTACAATCGAAAACAATTATCTTCAAATGGGTTAATGTTGTTATTTACTTAGTGATAAATCATAAATGTCATTCTTATAGAAAAAGTTTTTTAATCAAAATTTACCTCCAAAAAGTTATCTTTCCCTAGATCAAAATGTTCTAATTTTATTACCATCGGAAAAATTATAATGAAACTCTTAAAAATATTTTTTATCCAGATTTGATCCTCAATACCAATTTTAAATTAAAAGTTTATCATCAAATACATTATATTGATTTATATCTAGCCAGAGGTTCCCAATGCAATTTTTAAGATGAGAAATCCCATTCGATCAAGTAAAATTCTTTTCAACTTACCAAGCGCTGCATTTCTTAAAGTAAAAATTCAGCCTCCAACAAGTAAAAACTTTATACTAAACCAAAGCCGGTCAATGCAGTTTTAAAAAGAGAAAAAAAAATGATGCACCCTACAACAATTAAAATTATTATCAACATAGCAAGATCTAACCAATGCAATCCTTAATTAAATAATCACCCTCCACTAAGTAAAATTATTCTGTGCTCATCCAAATCTCTTAATTGCAGCTTTTAAATTAAAAATTCACGATTTTCCAATAAATGCCATATTTCATTTGACTTTAACTCACCATTGTTAGTAATTTTGGAATAAATGTCATGTTTTGAATCCAATTTATCATTAAATTGGTCAGAACATTTCCAAACTAGTAATTCCTTTTTAAATTTAAGCCATTTTTCTCACAAATGCCGAATTTATTCAGTGCTCTCCATTTGGGTGATAGCTAACCTTCACTCGTTCAGAACTCTAATTTTTATAACTATATATTTTATACAACTATTACAACGTAAGAGCGAATGAAAACTATATACTCAGCAGGGGTGGGGAAATTCTTTCCCCGGGGACCACATGGCCATCTGTAAGGTCTCTAGATGGCCACATGTAACAAAAATATAAATTTACTAAATAATTAATTTTATTTCCCTACAAAAATATATTTATTAGTCATATAACTACCGGAATTAACATAAACACAAGCTTATGCTTGTACGAATGCAACATTATAAATGAGTTTGCTCATTTGTTCACATGTTCAAACACACGCGCAGATTATGTATTTAATTAATGTAATTATTATTTTAATAAAATCACGAAAGTTTTAATTCTTGTGTGGGCCGCACAAATTAACGTCTATGGCCGTAGTTTGCTCACGATTGATATACAAACCAGGTGTTCCCAAACTTTCTAGTCTCGCGAACCCCTTTCACAAACATCTGAGTTGCGCAAACCCCCTGATAAATATCCAGGGCCACGCACTTAATTGTACACCTAGTTTTTATAAAATGTATATATTAATTATAATCAAAAGGTTTAATACTGTTAAATCAACCTACTCTGGAACTGTGGGATACACCACCAAAAATAATGCAAGAATATTGAAACTACGTAAATACAAATTCAAATAACTTTACATTTATTTAACAAATTAAAACTGAAATTAATTAAGCAAAATAGAAACATCTTCTTATGTTTATTGTCACAATATTATCACATTTCACATGTTTTTTTTAAAGTGTTACTGGAAATTACTGCTTTGACATAATTGAAATCCCTTCTTGTAGTCACAAAAATCCATACCGATTTAAGTGTCAAAAACTATTTACGAGTTTTAACAGCTACTCACATCTTCACGGGACTTAGTGAGAAGAATGAGCTTGCTTTGGATTGCACAAAGCTGTAAAGTCAGGAGCCACAGACAATAAATAAAGTCTCAAGTCACTTTCAGCATTGAGCCTGTTTCTGTTCTGGAAAGTGAAACAAATTATTGTTGGGGGTGTAAAAAATGTAAGCGTATATTTTTGAAGAGAAAATTGACAGAAACCTCATTAAGTTTATATAATATAATCTTGTAAATGTGTCTCGCGAGATTTCACAAACTGTTTGTTAAAAATCTGCCATTACGGAATTATTTTGCGAAACCATTGGAATATTTCGCGAACCCACAGTTTGGGAACCAATGATATAGTCTATAAAATGAAGGAGGTAAAATGCACTTTACGGATTTTACGCGCATATATATATATATAATCTATATATATATTTAAGATTTAATAAATTTGTGTTTTAATCTATTTTGTTTATAAATATCGTTTTCAAAATAGATGTTCCTGGTCCCTAATATAAAAGTTCCATCGTTTAAGGCAGGAATAATTCAATTTTGAAATTTAACCGTTCATCAAGCCACCTCTAGGATAATTACTTCACAACTAGGTCCAAAAAATAGAAAAACATTTAATGGGTAAATGATATATATATAAAAATATATTACATATACAAGATAGATATAAAATATATATATACGATATGTATTTTATATATATATATATGTATATATATATGTATATATATATGTATATATATATGTATATATATATGTATATATATGTATATATATATATGTATATATATACATATGTGTATATATATATATATATGTATATATAAATTTCGATTCTATGTTATAATTTCACAGCTTTTATAAAATTATCTTTAAATTCTGTAAGATAAAATATAGTAACATACGTGTTACAAATATAAGTACTTCCCTTCTTAGCATTTTATGAGACCATATAAATAAATGGGGTAGTAGAACCCCTGTAAGGCCCCGTCAGTTTTTATAGATGACCGTTAAAAGGTTCACAAAAAAAAAGGATTATTCAGGGCGAGCATCATTAGGACCTTCCTAAAAATGTAGCTACTGAAAATTATAGAGAGGAGCATCTAAAGTTGTTAATTGAAGGGTTGAAAAAGATAGTTACAGCTTTTTGTAACAAGAAACACCAAATACTCTATGATTTAAGGTTACCCTTAGGGCACTTTGTTTATAAAATACTGTGATCTCAAAAGAGGGTGAAACAAAAGTTTTTAGAAGACTGGACTTTTTGTAGCAATCAGGTTGTTAGTTTAGCTGCTGACGTATATATATATATATGTTATATATACTATATATATATATATATATTGCCATTGGTTGGAATTATTTTAAAATTGTAAGATTATTTTATTGCAAATATTAATTTTTAATCTTGTTTAAATATTATTTCATATTTGAGGTTCGTTACATATGTTCTTCTAATGCGTCTATTTCATATCGTATAAATACATACAGATATACATTTAATAAACAGCTTGTTACTTTTATTTTTGCAACAGCATCTTACTATACCCTGATTTTTGTAGGAAGAACAGTTCTTGGTAGTTACCAAAGTAACTTTAACATATTCATACGTTAAGTAATGTCATCTTTTTTGCAAAGAGTCTTATCACCCATTCGGATCGTATGCCTATTTATTAACAACACTAATGGGTTAGGGATTAGTAAGTTTTAATTGAGAAGAAATGCGCACGCATTTGTGTGGAGGAAAATTTGAAAACAATATTGGAAAACCCTCAGTGCACCTGTTTGGGGTCAAACTCCGATCTCCCCGTCCTCGGCAGCCTAGTCTATCACAAGAGTAGCACGTTAGGCCACGTGGCCACAAAAGTGGATTCATGTTAATTTTTCTATATATTATCAATACCTATAAGAAAACACCAACATTTTAGTTAAATATGGCCGTACAACCCGAACGGTTAGAAGGACGCGGTAATAAAAATTAAAATAATAAATAATAATAGTAAAATATTATCAACATTGGACGCAAATAAATGTGTTCTAATTTTCAAATCTGGTTTTCCAACCAAAATATGGGGTTGTTCGCATATGTGCTAATAACGCTACTGTGTCTGGGATGAGGAAGGTCGAGTTGCGTGCACCCGACAACCTGAACCCAGTTTTCCCCGCTATTAGCAGGGCTGTCCATGGGTAGATTTATGGTTTTAAGCTTAGATTATTGGACACCTTGAGCGGATCCAATGGGCATTTAAGGTTTTTTTTAAAACTTAGCAAATAATATGAACGAGCATGCGCTCTTTAATGTTTGTTGACTCGCTTTTGTTGCGTTTATGCAGAGTCAAAAATAGACTCATATCACTGTAGTAGTATTTCTACAGACTAAAAACTGCTTTCCAAAGTGAATTTTACAGTCATACTCTTACATGGGCCGTTAAATAAGAATAATTAGGGGATAAAAATAAGAAAACCTAAATGATGGATAATGTATTATTTCATACAGATTAATTAATAGTGATTTACCTACGTCCTTGAGGCTCAAATGCTCGGAACATTTTGAGTGTGTTTCTTAGTATTATTTATTATTATGTTACATTTTGATAAACATTTTTAAAGAAACGTTAAGCCGAAACATAAATTATTGATATTTTAAGAGATTTTTTTTGTTGTCCAAACTGGTTTATAATTTGTTAAATATTGCTTTGATTTAATTAGAACCAAGCCTATAGCCCGAAATTATAGTATTACGTGGTTTTAAATGAAAAAGACTAATACCAATTATAGTTGGATTTATTTAAATAAATTGAAACAATATAATTATTAGATGTGGTTGATTATTAATTTTAATATTTTCAATGTTAATATTTCCAACCAAAGTTTTTTCCTATATAAGATAATAGTTACGAAAATATCATGACTGACAAAAGTTTTATAACAGTAGATACACTCAAGGTTTCTAGATAGCAAACATTTCTAAAACCATTTGGTGTAAATTATTCACCAGATATTTGATCCTTTAAAAGTAAGAGCTTTTATTTAAGCAGCACACAATTTAAATTTAGGAAAAATATAATGTTAATCACGTAAAACTATTTAAAATATTTATATTTTTAATAGTAGGTAACCTGGTGGTCTAGGGGTAAGGTGTCAGACTTCTATGCTGGTGGCCGGGGTTCAATCCTCGGTCCCGGCACAGATTTATCTGATTACCAAACCTTTCCTTCACCTCTGACAAGACATCTTGTGAATGTGGGGAATGCCAGTCCTCCACCGTGGTTCGGATTCCACGTTAAACTGTAGGTCCTCCATTTCATCTCACAATCACCCTACCATTACACATTAGCGTAAGTGCGTATAACCCGAACGGGTAGTAAGACGCGGTGCTAATAATAATAATATATTTTTAGTACCACGTCTTAGATCATTCGGGTTTTACGCCTATTTACTAACTACACTAATTTGTTTTTTATTATCATTTAGCACCGCGTCTTACTACCCATTCGGGTTATACGCTTTTAAGTACTAATTACTCTAATGGATTAGGAATTGGGATGGTTGAATTAGAGGAAGTGAACCCGCATTTGCGTGGAGGGAGAGTGGAAAACAATTTAGGAATAAATACCCTCAGTTCACCCGACCCCAGGGTGTTAATTGTGTGTGTATGTTTGTGTACGCCTGTGTTAGGGGGAGTGGGGATTGAATTATATCTTTTTAATACATAAAATTAATTAGTATAGTCAAATATTATAAATAAAAATTAGATAACATTTTGATATTACTATATATTGTTATAAGTATAAAATACTCGTTATGTGACCTTTACACTTATTAAACTAGGAGTAGGTATCTAATAGGTAGTTATTGATTTTATGTCTCTGAAATCAACAAACACCAAACAAGGTTGGAACAAACATTTACAGTATTACAATAATAAGTGATAATTTTTTAACTTTTCAAATATTACAAATGTCTTATTAGTAGATGTGTTGCATTTTCGTTAATGGAGAGTGGACCACCATTTTGTAAAAACAACCCTCAGTACATGTTATGTTTGCATTTCACTATTTATTTAACTATAAATAAACAATACATGAGTGGATATAAAGAATGTGGTCCACCATCTTGTTCTCTGGACTGATTTATACATATACGACATTTAGCAACTACTCTAGTCATGTAATAACATTCTTTAGACTAATTTTTTATTTACATAATAATATTTTAAAATATACAACAGTACACCTGACCGGTATTTGAAGCCCGATCTCCCTCTAATTGGGATTATTAGACTAAAACGGGAGTGACGCCTTAGACCATGTGGACACCAAAGAAGCTGAGGTAAATACTGTTCCTAACAAAACGTTTTATAAGTTATATAAGTTAGAAATTTTAATCAAAAGTCAACATCTATTTCGAAAAGTATGAGATTTATTTGTGTTCCATAATTTATTTTATATCCACTATTCAGTAGTCTATGTTTTTATTAATTGGTTCAGAAGGTACTTACATTGTATTTCCGCTAGTATATAAACATTATGATCTGTATCAATCTTTTCTTCTTTAACGGAAATATAAATAAAATGGAATAGCAAAATATACGTTCTTAAAGAATATAAGATCCTTTTATTTTCTTATATTATAAATATATTTTAGAAGATACATTGGCAAAAACTAGTTTTAAAAACTCCATAAATTTAGTTTCATTTATTTATTTTTTTCCTCAACAGCTTAGCTTGTTAAATATCGTAAGCCTACTGTTATCTGACCTTGTTGTTTAATTAAATGCGTGTTTATAGCTACAGCATTCCATGCATTCTCGTGATATTTTTTCTGTTTTTTTTGTTACGATCTTTCTTCGTCATAAATTTAGCAATAGGATGTGTATTTTTTGATGTTATTTAGGTAACGTAAAACTAAAGACTTTTTTAAAATATAATTATAAAATATATTTTTAGGGCCATAATATTTTATTTATTAGTAAGCCTACATTGTTTAAGAATCGATGTATATAACTTATAGATATTAAATAGTTTAAATTAAATACTAGTAATTTTTTATATAACAATTAATTGAACTTGTAGCTTAGAATAAATAGTGTAATATATTTCATTTTCTACCCTAAAAGGAGGGAAAGATCTTAAAATTTTCGTGGTTCAATATTTTGAATAACTTCGATTTAGTTTTATAGCTTGATAATTTAAAAATAACATCAAATTAATATTTATTTATTTAGTTGCTGAGACATTACTGTGCCAAGCTTAATTTCAAGTTACAATTGATTGATATATTTTATTTTTACAAACACTTTCCACAATATTGGGGGTATATTTTTCATAAACTATTGGTTTATATGTATCCATACAATTATATATATATATATATATATATATATAAATTTATATTGCATAACTTACCAATAATATTAAATTATCATTAAAAACTACTGTCTTTAATTATTAAATAATATCATATAGTAAATTTCAAAGTATGTATAAAAGAACTAAATAAGTTTTCTTACTTAGTTTAAACATTAAAAAAAACTCCCAATAAGAGATGAAAAAGATATGACATTAAACATATGCTACTCATTTATAATTTATAAGGATAATTTATTTTAAACATTAGAGATTATAATAAAAGTGATGAGATGAATATTTTGTAAATAAAAAACACGTTTCCGAAAGTTTCATCACAATTACCAAAACTAATTTTTCTTCATTTTTATATTTAATATGAAATCAATTTTTAGTACTGAGCTTAGACTTTCTCTTCTAAGATTCTAGTAACAGTTTTTTTAATTTCTTTAAAATTAATTATATACATTCTAGAGAATAAAGAGTGTCATTAGATTTTTGAATAAATTGATTGCTTCAGTGATTTTACATTATTTGAATATTTTAACGCGTTTGATGGATGCACACTTGAAATCTATTATATATTAAATTCTAAACCAAACCTTCAATCGAATTCCAAAATATTATTTACCATTTATTTAAAGTAAGATACATTTCCCAGAAACAAAACTTTGGCCCATTCCAGGAAGTTAAATAAATACCCTTTAGTCAATAGTTATACATACTTATTGATATTGAGATAAGAGGTCTGAAGGAATAGTACATAAATAAAAAATTTGTTTTCATGTTTATCGCATTATTTATTTATTACCATACATTGTCAGTCAGACATTTTTAAATACGCAGATTTGGATTATGCACAAATGGCAGTATATAATGCTAAAATATAATATACAATATATAATGTGATTTTAAAGAATCATCTTTCTTATTTTGAATATGACTTCTTATGCAGATATTTGTTTATAGTTATACGATAATAATAAGTTATTTATTTAAATTTTCCAAAAATATCGACAAATTTACAAATATAATTATCAAATATATTTTAAATAATAAAATATGTAATACAAAAATATCGATTCATAAACTATAAATTATTGATCTAGAATAATATATTGTTCATGGTAGTTAATATTGTGATCTAAATATCACTATCAAAAATATCTAAATATTAAAGTATGTAATACAATATTGAATCTCAAACCTGCCTCGGTGGCGTAGTTGGCTAACGCGCTTGTCGTGTTGGGCTCGACTGCTGAGGATGGGGAGATCGAAGTTCGAATCTCGGTCGGGTGGACTGGGGGTGGTTTTACCTAAGTTGTTTTCCACTCTCCCTCCACGCAAATGCGGGTTCACTTCCTCTAATTCAACCTCCCATTTCCCAATCCATTAGCGTAATTAATACTTAAAGAGTATAACCCGAACGGGTAGTAATACGCGGTGCTAAATATTATTATTGAATCACAGCATATAAATTATTGATTTATTGTTATATATATATATAAAACACATGTAAATTAACGTTGAGATCATGGTAGATTAATTAGGTTGGTCAGCAAGAGATTTTGGTGACAATTATTTAAATTAGCCTCTTACACATAAAAGATAGATCGAAATTGTAATCCAAGAAAAAGTTTTCGATATATTTCCTTAGCCACAAATAGTTGTTTTTATAACTAAACAGAAGTATTCTCGTATATAAATGTTATTTCGATCATATCGCCTCCATGTTGCCTTTGTTTAACCACAAAGATAGCAAGCTTAACTTGTACGTTTTCACCATGGCGGAGTTTATATGATAGGGCCATAGTGTAGTCCGTCAAGGTAAGACTGCTAGCACCTAAGGGTAACAGTGTGTATATAGTAGGTAGCTTATTATTTAACCAACTATATAATAATAAATATGATCTAATAGCACAACAGATAGGGTAACAAACAAAAGTTAAAAACACATTATATTTGTTACGTACTTATGTTTGAAATCATTTCATTTTTATACTTGTTGATTATATTAATATATAGAATTTTTCTATGTTTTATTAAGTGAAGCAACATGACTTACACAGTTATTTTTACTTGTTTTAATGATATAATGTATTTTAGAAGGCATATGCTAAATATATCCAATAATTACAGTTTATTATCTTATATTTTATTTATTTAGTACAATATACAAATACTTACATGTATTAGTATTATGTAGAGATATATACAGATATAACCATTATAGTATTTAAATATTATTTGTAAATATATAATACACACATATATACAATTATATACTAATGCAAGTACTATTTATAGATGTATACAGATATAAGCAAATAGTATTTAGATAATATACTGTATATGTACTTACACAATCATACATATATATGTATTTTTATATATATTGCGCATATGTATGTATATGTTTAAAGTATATATTCTAAATAAACACATATATCATTTATATTTATATCAAGAGAGAATATTAGAATATTCACAAATATATAATTAACAAGTTTACACCCAGAATATTTTTAACAAAACTTTTTTTGAATATTTGTATAAAAATTTATTTATGGAAATACATAATGAAATAATAATAATCATGCTTTTTAATGCTTTAATTTTTTTTTTCTAAAAACTTATATTTCATGTTAATAACTTATTAAATCCGGTCATATTTACCTTCAAAAATCTTCTATTTATTTTTAAAAAAACACATGTTTTTGCAATTAGTATTCAATGGAAAATGACGTGAAATAATTAGTATATTGTTTTAGTAAGGATTATACAGATTATTAATTTCAATATTTAATAAATACAATCTATTGATTTATATTTTTAAATGTACACATAATAAATTATCTGTATATACATCCATATATTTCTTGTTTCTTGTTATAATTTCACCCTTTCTGTCAAGCCTCTAAGTAAATGACCCATATGGTCACTGTGTAAACACCTACTACCTTCCCCCTTTTCCTTTTTTCTCTTCCTTTTTTTTATATTCTTGTGGTACATATTGGGTTATTTAGTGGAAGGTCGGCTGAGGTTAGGGTGGCGCGCACATAGACAAACGAGCCGACAGCTTCCACAGGAAGAGCAAAAAAAGAGAAGAAATTATGATTTACCATTTGGTTTTTTCTACACATATGGATCGCGTTAGTTTAGTACGAGCAGAGGGAAATTTCCAGTTCGTTATTTTAAAGAGAGTCAGATGTTTTAACTCGGCCATTCTTAGGATGATATACTTTCTTTAGTGTTTTTATAAGGTAGTGTTCAGTATTTAAAAAGCTACAAATATAATTAGTTATGGTATTTAAATATATTTTCAAAATCTTAGATATCATATAGTTTTTTAAATGTCTATTGAGCAAATATATATAGAAAGATAGAGACACACAAATAAATATATGAATATATATATATATATATATATACAAAAATATATGTATATGTAAATATGAATATATATATACAAAAATATATGTAAATATGAATAAATATATATATATAATTGAGCTACTTAAACTTAACTGTGTGAGTACAATTTGAATAAAGTTTTGCTTTGGTACTATAATAAATAATTATGTTTTGAGAAAGACATATTTTCAATCGTTCTGATAAATTATTTAAAGTTACAAAAAAAAAGTGTAAGCATGAATTACTGGGCTATTTTTAGGCTAAAAGAAAATATTTAAAAGTTATTTATAATAGAATTACTTTTATAATTTCTATTAATTATCTAAAAATGGTCTTAATTAAATATCGATAATTTGAGATTTGGCTACAAGTATTTTAATTTGTGAAAACCAAAATACATTTAGTGAAAGCAATTTTAAGTAAATTGATCGTTAATAATTTAATTTGTATAAAAATGGTAAATATACACAACATTTATGATAATTTAAACTTAACTTTAAACAAAGTTATATTTTAAAAACACAAGACAATTTTTTTCCTATCAAAATGGAGAAATATTTAACTATCTTTATTCTATTTGAATCGCGGAGCTAGTGCCATCTCTTAAATTTCTTTACAGATTCTTAAGTTGCCGTCTTACATTGATTTTTCAACACCGTCTAAGACGTTTATTCTTAGGCTTAAAACGGTACATGTCTTTTTTCAAACATCTTGTGACTGTAGCGAAAACAAAATTGCTACGCCAAACTAATATTAATTAATTTAAAAAACAGCGTTTATTCCCCAAAGATAAAAGGTTGTATTTATTAATATTCTCTTGATTCAAATAATAATAATCCATTGACTAAAATATGTTTAAATAGAATGTATCGAATAATAAATTACTCAAACCAAGTCCATAATAGTTATATACTTCATGGATTTAATACTTTTCAAATAGGGATACTTTCTTTAATTTTGATAACTATAATTTTGAAGTGGATTGTTTATCAAGACTTTAATTAAATTATTCTATAGATATTATTTTATATAAAATGTATCTTAAAATAATTTAAAAACACTTTCTCAAGTAAAGTTTAACCTTAATATATTATTTTATATACTTAAACTTGAGTGTATAGTTATTTATAAATATATATATGATTAATTGTTTACGTATATATCATCGTATGTTCCTAAACGTTAGTATATTAACAATTAAAAAGGAGATATATCTACATTTTAATCTCAGTTGTTGATGCCAGTATTCTCAATCTATATCGAGAGAGTTTAGTTTGGTATAGCGCTGCCAGATGGAAGCACTGAGCAGACTCAATGACTACGCAGTGCTTAGAATGATCGGTCAGTTTGGATAACCGATTGAAGTTTTATTTCTGTGAAGGATTTGGTTATAGTTAATATAACTGATCTTATTATTTTTTTAAAAGTTAAATGTAATTCATTCTAAGTACTTATAGTTTATTTATACTTGAGAAAAACGTGTTGGACGATTGTATCCAATCTCCCCACATCGGTGGGTACGCGAACTTCAAGCTGTCTAGTTAGGTTTTCCAGAGACAAAGAGGTCGTGTTAAAATACAGGACCGTAGTAATGAAGGTGGATCATTGTTAATGTTTTCCACTCTTCTTCCACGCAAATACGGGTACATTTAATATATATAATCGTTTCTTCATTCTTTCTTCAAGGAAATTAAATGCAAATATCCTTGTGGTGTAGCCAGATATAGTTCAATATATATATATATATATATATATTTATATTAACAATAATCTATGTTTAAAAATTAAGCGTTTATCAACCAAAATTATAAATAAAACTGAAAAAATTACCTTTTTTTATACAGTCCTTTAGTGTTATACTATTTTACTATCTTATGTCATATTAAACTGTAAGAAATAAAATTATAAAATATATACCTAAGTTCTTAAATGTTTGAAACAAGGCCATAATTACAGATATTCATGTTTTCTATTTTGAAGAAATGCATTAACAAATGTATTTACAATAAATATAGACAAAAATACAATAAACGAAAGTAGTTTAAGTTTTAACTCAATATAGGTTTTTCTGTTTCAATCTTTGTATTTCTATGTTAATGTGGTTAGATATAATATCACCCATGTATGTTTAATTATAACATTTAAAACATTTGGTCAGCACTTGGCTAAGTTTTTTGGACACCATGTAAATCAACATTATAAAACAAACCAGTAAAGATTAAAAATAGGTAAGATCAAGTGTCTACGACGCATAAGGGAACTATTAAATGAATTCCATTTACAGAAGTATTATTTTAAGAATAAAAATTAATAAAACTATAACATACATTTTGAAGGTCACCGTTGATAATATTTTGCTATATTCTTTGAGTTACTTTATATGTATTGGTGTTATCCATCAAACGGAATTACTGCAGATCTCTTGATTTGGTGTTTACATTATTATTATTATTATTATTATTATTATTATTATTATTATTATTATTATTATTATTATTATTATTATTATT
>CABFOV010000100.1:107596-165016 GCA_902141375.1 Timema poppense
GTCCCGGCAAAGATTTATCTGATTACCAAACCCTTCCTTCACCTCTGACAAGACATCTTGTGAATGTGAGGAATGCCAGGCCTCCACCGTGGTTCGGATTCCACGTTAAACTGTAGGTCCTCCATTTCATCTCACAATCACCCTACCATTACACATTAGCGTAAGTGCGTATAACACGAACGGGTAGTAAGACACGGTGCTAATAATAATAATAATAATAATAATAATAATTACACTAATATCCGCATTGATCAGAACTTGGGCTGGACGTCCATCTCGTTTGATCTGGTTTGTCAGTGTTATGTTCCCATATGGTTGTAATGTGTGTGATTATTTTTTGAAATGGTTCATTTCTTTCATCCCACGCCAATTCTTGTACATACATTTTTTTTTTAACTTTTGTCGACCCACCCCCCTTTAATGTAATAAAAATATGTATAACTTGGATGGGTAATAGGACGTGTTGTAAAAATACACTAATGGAATGACGGCGAAGAAGATTCGATGCTAAGTAATGTATTATCATTTAGGTGGTAATAATAATACTTAGCATCGTGTCTTTCGGTTCCTACGCTAGCATTTAGGTAAAGGAGGAGTTGGAAAACATTTATGAACAATTTACTAATGTATTAATCCACCCTCAATACACCAAGCTGGAACCTTAATCGAGTCTTCCTTATCCTTATAAAATCATACTAAATGAGACTGACATCTAGTCCACGTGCCCACCGATGTGGGTGAGAGCTCTGGTGACTCTCAAAAAAATACCTTTAAAAATTATATGAAAATTGCTAAGATTATATTCTAGTTCTGTTACATTCCTGGTACCCGCACCTATGATCACGTTATATAAGGCGTCAGGCTCTGTATGGCCGGTATTTGATCACCAGTAATGGGGAAGTTTGAAGTCTGATTCTTGGCCGGGTATTTTCCTGCTAAAGTGTATCACGTTCTATTTACACCTTAACAAGAGTGTAACAGAGGCTCTCAAACATTTCTAGATTGTGCCCCTTGGTCATACTAAATGTCTAATGTCCCCCCACGAAACACTTTCCCCAAATGACAAATGACAGGTTATCAAAAGAGAAAATTTCCCTTTGTCGCCTCTAAAATTCCCCGCAACGTTTAGTTCTCTTCTTACCATTTTACCAATTTTACTTTGAGAGATGCTCGATTACCTTCTGAAAGCCGTGCGCAAACTCTTGGGTGTACGCGAACCCCAATTTTAGAACCACTGTTTATAACTAACCTTCCTCACCCATAACCCTCATATTGAGCCAATAATAACTCTTATGTAAGTTTTAGTAACTAAACCAATGTATAGCCACGGATTTGAAATTGTACGATTGATTTTGTATTCTTAAAAATAAATATTGCGTAAGTTATAAGATACTTGTCCTATTTAATTTCGTGACCAATATAATACAGGCTTATTTCTCCAAAGTAGAAGAAGAGATTAGATTAATTAAGATTTTATTTGCTTAAGATTGTTTCCCCGTAGCTATTAAAATATTTGATCTACATACAAATAATTATTTTACAGATTATTGAGTGATACATATACCTTTGGTTTTATCAATTGATTCCCCCCCAAAAAAACGTATTTAAATATTGCATGGGTGTGACCATAATATCAATAAGATAAAATCCAAGGACCTTAAAGCACGCTTTGGTGGTCGAATGTACTACGTAACTCTCACAATTGACATTGAAGGGGAGACAAGGGATCAAATCCCACTTGAACGTATTTAGATGGATTTTTCTAAAATTACTTCCCATTTACCTTATATTCAAATACGGTTACATTTCTTTCAGTTAACCCTTCTCATTCAACCACTATAGGTCTAGTGTTTATTGCTTAGCACGTATATTCCGAATGGGTATTGATACTAGTTGGAAGAATAATGACAAACTTTATATCATGTTGCTAATTATAAAAATGTATTTATATTCTTCATACTGTCCTCTTAATTTGTCAAAAATCAACACGAAATCAAGGGCTCATAAACCCGTATTGGCCGACATGTGAACTGAATTACGTACCTTTCAAGTAACAGGGAGATCATGGTTAGAATCTTTGTTGAGTGTTGAGGTATTTTCCCCCATAATGGTTTTCCATTTTCCTTCCACTTAAATTTCTGTTGTATTTCTTATAAATTCTTTCTCATTTATCCCTAACCTGGTACTGTAATTAAATGTCGGTAGCCAAAAAAGGTAATAAGATGCCTTGCAAAAAAATAGACACAATAAGATAGAGATGAGTCTAAAATAAAATGCATAGACGTTCATCTATTGTGTTAATATGACATCCAGATTTGAGATTTCACAGGTTAAACAATCCCAGAGTGCTTTTGGCTGGGATTAGGGATTATAATCAAATATAACCTACTCATTTCAGAATTTAAAACGACAGTCTAAGTAATCGCCACTGATGAAACATTTTGCTCATGTTTGTTGTTGCAGAATTAATAAATGTAATTAAGTATTTGCATTTTTTTGGAGTGAGACTATCACACACCAATTATAAATTAATTTAGATTAGTCAGATTGGAAATAAACACCTAACAGCAATATCATAAATATACTACATTAGTTAAAAATACCACACAAATACAACATTCTTTATGGGAAATATTATGAGAACAGGGTACACTCTCTCTAGAATACATATAAATATTTCTTATCCAGACTGTATGTATTCATCAATAACATGACAATATACACATGCGTCAACACATGTTTTGAATATAAAAATATTAACTTTGAATCTCCTAGAGGACAAATATAGGGGCGATGAAGTCAAACATCTGTCATAGCCTAGAAATATAAAATTACCTCAGTCGGGCCTTTACCTTTCAAAATGATTTATTAAAGTAGGTGGCATATGTTGTATTGGTTATAAAAATAAAATATTTTGTAAATCATGTTCTTATATAACCACATCTTTAAGAAAAGGTTCTTTACGGGATTTTATTTTACCGCGTGTTACTACCAATCCTGCCTGTCTGCACTACCCACCACATTACTAGGGTAGAATGAGTTTTAACATAGATGTACAAACATTTGCATGGAAGGAGAGTGGTAAACCATTTAGGTAAAAATTTTCAGTACATGCCATTGGTATTCATCTCTGAACTCCAAGTTATCAGCAAAACAGACAAAGCAATTCTGATGTTTAGTCCACGAGCAGTACGCGGCAGAAAAATTTATTCACCCCTGTTATATTGGGAATATGCTCTTTCGCAAGTTGGTGGATGGGTATCTTATCGTTTTGTTAGGTTAGTTTAAATATTTAGTAAATGGTTAGTACTGGCATTAAGAAAAAATATTAGAATGTTGTCATTTTGAAAAGGACATATTCCCATTCTTCACCAAAATTCACTTTTGTACATATTTGAATACTAATGTAGAAAGACGTATTTCATGCGAATATTCCATTTTAAAAGCCTTCTTATATAATATCTGATGTCATTCTTTCTAAAGGCCATATCTATGGAGCTGTGGCCTCCAACATATAACTTTCTCTTCTGTAAACTTTTCAAAATGACGAATTTTAGTCCAAACTAGCAAAATAAAAATACAAAATATTAAACACACATCCCTAAATTCCACTATATGTTTTAGTGAAACAACCTATCAATATGGCCGGTTCTTGGAATTTCTTACGAAAATAAAATTATTTCACGATAGAGCTTATAGTTCAAGCAATTATAATAATTTGCCATGAAATCCCTGTGTCAGTGGGCACGCAGACAAAGGAGTTCATCTCGTCTAGTCTGATTTTCCATTGACAAGAAGGTCGTAATTAAAATCCCTACCAGATATATGTACCATGGTGCTTTTTCCCAAATAGTTCCCCACTCCCCCTCCACTTAAATATGTTGTTATAGTTCCTATAACTTTCAACTTTTTAGTTCCTACCTTAATAGTGTGAATGTTTGCATAGTCCGAGATGCTGGAAAGATTTGCACATGATGTATTGTGGTCTGTGCATCTATAGGTTATTCTCACTAAATGAGTAACTTAAAGAATTAATCCCGTGTAGACTTTATTTGGACGTTATATTGAATGAGTGACTTTAAATAAATATCGATGCTAGCTAAATATGCCAGATGAATAGGCGCATAAACCACGATTTGCTATTCATTATTATTAATTCATAAGAAATTTGATTTCAATTTTATGACAAACTATCTGCATCGTTGATTGCGCATTCTACGTTGTCACTTTCTCCTTAGCTTGATTATTGGTGATGAGGGATTTAGGTATTGAATATCTGTTGGGTCTATTGAAAGTCATTTTTACCAAATGGGTTAATGCTATATCATTGTCCTTCAAACACTCTAACACGTGTGATTTCCTCTTAACTCTACTTCACTCATAATTACCCAATAAGTGTAAATATGCGTACAGCCCGTATTGATAGTAATACAGTTTACGCACAAGCTATAATTTTACAATTTAATTTAATAAATTTACCTATTTCATTAATTTAATATCATGTGTGTTTGCCTATATGATATTACTATCTTCCGATTCATTGGATCATTCCTAGCAGTAATTAGTTCGATCCTGGTTGAGGGATGAAAATTAAAAAGAGAAATAAAATATTTTTTATTTAATTAAAGGGTGAATTTAAAAATAACCATTTTATTTTCATTTGTGTTAAACATTAAAATTAATATTATCCATTATTATCCATTGTTATAAATCATTCCAAAAATATGCTAAGGTTATTATGTATAAATATAGTTAGTAAATACCTTTATTATGTAAAATAACTTCAAAAATGCTTATTTTGAGATCAAATAAGCTTTCACGATGGTATAATTATCCGCATTTGTCAAACATGTCAATATTTGTAAGAATATCTGTGAGACCTGTCCTTGATATTGTTAGTTAAATAGATTGGACGGTAGTACAGTATAGTGAAGTTCAAGTATCATATTCCCTGAGGAGTTATCACATCAGATACCTCAAGATAATAACATTCCCAAATTAGTGTGTGTTCACACTAGTAGGCCTACGAGCAAGTATTTAAAACCAGTTTTGAAACATAGGTCTTTATAAAATACAGTAATGCCCCGTTTTATCGAAACCTGTAAGTCCAAAATTAAGGATAATCTAAGCACAATTTTTGGTAAACGGGGGAAAATATTAAATTTGGTTTAATGAATTTTTTTTTATTAGTTAACAAACTCAAAGTTAAAAGGAAATTGTAAGAAATCATGAGAATAAATGCATACTATAGAAATGTAACCAACACAATGTTTTTTCATGTAAGTAAAAATAGTTACAATACTTTTTTTTAGCATAGCGTCTTACTACCTGTACAGTTTATACGCATGTGTAGTAATTACACTAATGAGTTATAGATGGGGAAGATTAAATTTTAGGGGAAGTGGTGGGTGAGTTGAAAAATTAACTGGTGAAAACATCCTCAATACATCCGTCCAGAATTCAAACCCCGATCTCCTTGTTATCACTGGTATAGTCTAACACGAGAGTCACCTTGCTATCAGCAAAGCAGGTGATTACATCCCTGTTATAATATTGTCTTTTAATGTAGAACTATAGTAAAGATTACGTTTTACACATCAGTCAAATGAATATAAATTTTATAAAACACATAAAACTGAAATTTAAGATTTGTAAAACTACTCTGTGCCCCCCGAACCCTTCCATATTCTCCCACTTAATCTGATTTTCGATAATCCTATTAATCTTCGGTGCCAATATTTCAGATCAACGAGGATTTACTGGAATAATTTTTGTAAATTACATTTTTAAGTTTTTCATAAAATCCTTAACATGCAGCAGTGACTCAACAAACTAAAATGTAAGAAATAATGGCATTGCACTTAATTTCCTCTGACATAAATGTTTGCAGTTCAAATCTAGTTTTAGAGCATTTGAAGAGATTTTCCCAATTGTAATTTTCTCACTGTGGTTTCCGCCATACTGTTTCCAAACTAATGCCAGTGCACGTTTACTACGAAACATCTTTTAATCTCTAACCACTACACGGGTCAGATAAATAACTCACACTTTATCCTGTGGTGTTTAAAGAACCAAATAAGGAAACAATGTTAACTCACTGAATATTGTAACTTATATACGTACTTGTAGTAAAAAAAACTAACCATTTAGTTGGGTTGGATCACAAATATGCACTTTAATGTATGTGAAAGACCGATACCTCAAAAGAATCATGCTCGATTCCCATTAAAATATGTAGTTTGAAACATATTTGTTAAATAATATATCTGTGTGTAGGAATTTATAAACCAAACACTAACAAACTAATTAAAAATTGGAATTTTTATTTTAATAAGAATGTAATTAATAACATGAAATATACTAGAAAAACTTCAGTAAAATATGTTTTAATGTTTGGCCTTTTTTTTACAGAGCCTTCTGAAGACGCGTGCCTAGCAGCGTTTATTAATAGGATAGCTAAGCATAACTTTTTTTATAAGGGGAAAATTGTTCACACAGGGTAGAAGCAACAAAAAAATACACGCCCCATTAGGAATAAAAAAGTGTTTTTTGTGGGTTGAAAAAAAATAAGTCTCGACAGCCCTTAGAGTAAAATATACTTCTTTATTTGTGAAAGGTTTGTTGGTAATATACCTACCCCCTTCTAACCCACCCTCTCACCTACTGATTATATATATATATATGAATGTATGTATGTTTTTGTTTGTAAATATTATAAGTGCCGCCTTCTAAATTCATTGGTTTGGGGAAGAGGCCCCACTGACTGAAAAAAAAGGTAAGGGTAGAAAAAAGGGGATACGTATAAGGGTAGGTTGTACAATAAAAAAAGAACGAGTAAAAAAAGGGGGATGGGGTGGAAGAAGTGTGTCTAGCGGCAGGTCAGCAGGTTGTTAATCAAGTTAGGGGCTTTTGGACCACCAATCCTCACAACAAGTAGGCAGGAGTGGTAAATATCTTGACATGGCAATTATGTAAATACATCATGGGCTTCTAACAGTAGTACAGTTTTTATAAATTATATTTTAGTTTTGTAACATCTCTAACAAAGATTGTTACTTTTTAAGAGTTTTTATAAGACTTATACGTATTTATTCTGTACAAAACTAATATTTTCTTTCTCGCGGAGCATTAATTATAATTATTTTTACACTATGTTATTTAAATATTGTAGCTGTCAATTTGCGAACACATCCTTTAAGCACGTGAAGGAAATTCAGGCTCATATTTTTTGGTTTGTAGGTGACGGAAAGATCGGCGTTTAAATCTTGGAAAAAGCTACTGAAGGTGGTTTTTCATAAATTATTCCCAACTCTCTTTTAACCCAAAAGCGGGTATATTTCATATAATTTGTGCCTTACCCCACCCCAAATTAATTGTGATGAATGTGGATAGCCTAGAGGAAACCAAAATAGCTCCTTAGTGTCATATCATAAAACTTGATTTCAATATTGTCATAGTTTACTTTCTTTTGAAATAGCAAACAAATTTTTAAATAAATTAACCACACTGTAAGAATTACTAGGTGTTATTATTAACTCTTTAACACGAGACCTTAGCTCAGTTAGTAGCGTGTCTGTCTGTTGAGCTAAAGGTCATGGGTTTGATTTCCAACATAGCCGAAAAAATGTATCATTAGTGATATCTGGGCTTCCCCATTCACAGTGATGAATATTTAATCCATAACAGACCCAGCATCCAATATTTATCACTGAATGTCGCATCTGTTATAAATTTAAGTTATTTTATAAATTGTCTGCTGTTATAATCCGTTGGTTAAGAAAGTGCACGTTAATTACCTCAAATAAAAAAAGATTACACTCTCCAATAATATTCGCAGAAATTATATATTTCAATCGGTAGTATCATAACGATAAGTGTGAATTTTTAATAAATGAGCCACAATTCGCCATAAGATAGAATGAACCAATCCATTTTTTCTTATAGACATTCACAGACATTCACAGGTATATTACCAACAAACCTTTCACAAATAAAGAAGTATATTTTACTCTAAGGGCTATGTATAAGATGTATACCTAGTCTCTAAGTAAGCTTATAAGTGATAAACGTTCTGCTGTACTCACATTACCATAGGGCCCCAATATTATCACACTTGAAAGAACACCTCCCATATATAGTAACTTTGTCAATAACTCTCTATTTTATGAGATACTATTTTATTATTTTCATCCCTATCACATTATTATTTTAAGATTATTAAAAACTCATTTATATCTAAAGTAATATTTCAATTATACACTTCATTATTTTAAACCACCATGATCGTTATCGTAGTAATAATTATGATTGTAACTATCGTGTTTTTCTACTTTTATTTATAGTATTGTATATATCATTTTATATATTGCTTATGGTAATTTAATTATTTTTTTTCACAAAACAGTATGAAATAGTTAATTCTATTTTTGTGTTCACTTATCTATACCTTCCAATAAAACTGTCCTCTCGTGATAGTGAATTTAAATATAACTTATTACAAATAGCCTCACATCATAACCTTTTTCAATTGGGTTTAGATCTTTTTTATTAAAAAGTTATGAGATTTGAAATTCAATAGTTTATAAAAACCAAGTTTATACATTTATGTTTAACGATCTAAAATTATCATTAAGTTACCATTTAGATAGAATAACTCTTTAAATCTGAGATAATTATGTCTGTCTAGTGGAATCTAGAATTAGTGTTAATCCACTATGTAGGCCTATTTAATTGATTTATACTGATTTTGAGATTTTTTCAATATAAATAGTAGTATCCTCTCTTCAAATATGAGTTAGCTTGCTCTCTAATATTCTTATAAGACGCTAGTAACTTTAGTTCGAAAATTGGCAAAAGGAATTTCGATAAATACTTATACCTTTAAAAAAATCTTTTAGAAATGATTTTCTATAAAAGATAAGTTTTTGATTTAGTACAAGATATCTAATGTTGGTATAATTTGACTTCATATTTGAAGAAAAATAAACTTTCATAGTATTTCAAGAAAATTGGTTCTCTCTTCAAAGATACAGATAGCAAAAACGGAAGAAAGACGCTAATAAAAACATATATTGAGTCTCAAAATCTATTTAACTTTTATTAATTAAAGATTATAAGATACTTACATCTATTTATATGGTAACTTTATCAAATTGTTGGATTGTAGATATTAATAATAATATTTTAACATTATTATAATTTAATTAACTTAGTTTTCTTAAATCATATTTTTAAAACAACCTATTAATATATATAACTTATTATAATCAGTTTAGTTGAATAAAAAGGGAGATAATTATAGTATACATGTATTACACAATGAATCCACTCTAAAATATAATTATTAATAAGACAAGCGTTTTAGCCCTCAATTTATTCTAATTGTTTTAAAATAATGAAAGTAAAAATTTTCTCCAACAATGTAGGAGTAGGATAAGAAAAGTTAATATAAAAAGATTTAATTTTAAAGAGCAGTTGGTGTTTAAGAGATTTTTTTTTAAACTACGCACAAGGACCACAAACACGCATTGTTAACTAAGCCTCAGAGATCTTTTTTCATGGAAATAAAGCTTTTGGTCAAAGAAAGTCAGACTGGTTAAAGGGACGAATTTTATTTAGTGAGTAGCACGAGCTGGTTTTGTTTTATAAACAATACAAATACTATATCTATATTATGAAAATCATTAGTATTATTATTACTACTATTACTAGGGGATTAACTTTAATACCAACTGAAAATCGACTAAAATAAACTAAGAAGGGTGATGTTTTTAATATTTTATTTTTTTCGGACACACGTCGCTTACGTAATTTTTTACCTCATTCTTCGGTTCACGGTAAAAAAAAAGGTGGAAGGATAAAAAATGTTTCTCTTGGGCTGGGTGGGATTTTTAAGTGTTACATGACACCTATTTTACACACAAAAAAATGTTGACCCAAGAGAGAAAAAAAAATCTCGTGTGGTAATAGACTAAATTACCCTCTTGAGGTTTGTAGGAGGGTTTTATCAAGGAAAGCTTACCCTTGCACGGTGTTTTACGAGTTTGTATGTATATATTTATTTAAAAAAAGAACTCTTTACACTTGTAATGTAGCTAATTACTTCGTTTATTCATTGAATAAATATTTAACCTTGTAATTTATCTAAATGTTTTTCAAAGCCAAATATTTTCTGTAAACAATATTAAATAATTTAATTAAATTTTGAAAATGTTTAATGAGATAAATAATTTTAATAAACAGTTCAACGTTTTATTTAAATGTTTTTTTGCGCATTGTTTTACTATCAATCTGGGCTATACACTTATAATTCCTGTTATAAGTAAGGATGAAAAAAGGTAGAATTTGGGGTAAGTGTACCCCCATTTTCACTGAGGGAGTGTGGAAAACAATTTCATAAAAATGTATGATCCATACATTTGGATGATATTCGAACCACAGCCTACTCGTTACATTAAAATCAGACTATTCTAGTTACACGTTTATTTACGTACACAATTATGCGGGCTATTTTACTTGTTGAACACACAAATTCATTTATATTTACGAGATACAGTAGAGTCTTGATAATCCGAACTTCGGTTATCTGACATTCCATTAATTCCGACATATCCTCATGATGTGCAATTTACATTGCTGTGCAGTATGCGCATGGATACATTTACAGTACTATATAAAAAAGGAATTTAATTAAAGGTACCACCTACAGTAATTTTAAATTCAATGATTTTTTCTTTACATAAAATAAGCGTTCTGTAATTTATTGCATTGCAGTTTTGGGTTTGTACTGTAGAATAATTACCAACAAACTTTTATTTCATACCTATTCTGCATTTCTATTTACAGTAATTTGGATTTGTTTCTCTATTCTTCTCCCTAAACTTTCACCTGTTTCCGTATTATCCGACATTTCGGTAATCCGACACCTTGCCGGTCCCGTTTAGGTCCAATTATTGAGATTCTACTGTATTAGAAACAGGAGAGTTTGGTACAAACCAGAACTATCATAATTTTCTAATACACAAGATGGGAACTCGAGGGGATTCAGTTTGACCCCAAATGATTTCCCTTGGGTTTTTTCTACACTCCAAACAAATGAGCAATGCTGATAGACCCACTGATGGACCAGTATCGGAGCACTTCACGTATTTACAAGTAACTCATTATTAACTTTTATGTTGAGGTAATCGTATTTAAAACTACTAACCCTATAAGATTGGTGGACTTTGTGATCTAATGGTCATAGTTCCTGGCTATTGATCCAACAGATCCAGGTTCAATCCTGGCCCTTCAAGATTATTATATGAAGCAATGGGTCTGTAACGGGGTCAAATCAGCCTCGTGAGGACAATCGAAGAGCTATTGAAAAAAGAACTATCGGCACAGGTCCATAAAGCTGTGATGAACTGCCAAAGGGTTTGTTGTGCTGACCACGTGACACCCCCAATACACAAATGTTAGCATTATCAAAATGTGTCGGCTGCTCGGTCGGTATATCTAGCTTGTGAGCTGGCGCGATGGAATTACCTGCAAGATGTACGCTTAATCTTATGCACGTGGATATATATTTCACGCTATTACATGTTGTTCTTACATTTTGAAAGATAATACCTGGACACGGGAATCGATCCTAGGAAATTTGTATTATCACAGTAAATCTCTACCACTGAGCTATCCAGGATTCATCTCATGCTCAGTATTCTCTGGTCAATTCCCTTGTCAAGATGTGATTTGTCAGAATTTAAGGATATAATATCTGATGGGGCTGTATCCGTAATTATTATTATTAGCACCGCGTCTTACTACCCGTTCTTTTATACGCACTTACGCTAATGTGTAATGGTAGGGTGGTTGTGAGATGAAATGGAGGACCTACAGTTTATCATGGAATCCGAACCATGGTGGAGGCCTGGCATTCCCCACATTCACAAGATGTCCTGTCAGAGGTGAAATATCCGTAATAAAGCTCATTTCTATCTCCCAAGACTCGCTAGTGATGTACAACTAGTTTTACAAGCATATACTTTCTCCGTATTATTATGATAGTTGGTATTGCATAATTCTTCTCACGAAAGTTGAAGTGACATAAGGTTTATTATTCAAGCAATCTATTCTGAAACAAATCATAATAAGCTAATTAATGAAAGAATAATAATATCTATGCATTATGAATCACCCCTAATGAATGATTAAATAATTACGAGAATATTATTTTGTTTATGTGGGGGAGAGGGGGGGATTGGTGGGGTTCATATATTTTTGTTTTCCTTTGATGGGGGAGGTCAAGGTTCAAACCTTGGTGGAATGCAATGAATATGTGTTTCCCGAACTCGTTTACACTCTTTCTGCATGAAAATTAATTTATATTATATTTTACTCTTCTCTATCGAACTAGTGTAGATAGGATAGCCCTGTTTGGTGGTAAGATGTGCTGAAAGCAGTAATATTAACTTTCTCAACTACATTTAGATTCTGGTATAAATTAGGCTACCGTATTCTGAAAGTTCTAAAAGTTACCAAGACTAATTTAATATATTAATATGTCAAGTGATGTGATATTCAATCATCAATCACTTTTGATACTTATTATACATTTTTATAACATTAATAATGTCATCGATGTTGACCACAAAAAAATATGAATGTATTTTATAAAAGGTACAGTACTTAATATCATATGTACGCTCGACTAAAACCAGCCGACACCTAGATGCGTGCACTTAACAACGTACCCTACCCAAGCCCTTAGATATTTAATGATTGAATAAAAATACATTTATATCAACCGTAATCGAGGGAGGGCTCCTTAGACTTGAGCTCAACCACGAAGACAGGAGAGGATAGAATAAAAAAAAGTTAAAATTATAGCAGGCATTTGATGAGATTAATATTTTCCCTTGGTGTAGGCCTACCTATTCTCTTCCCTGTCCTACACGCAAGTGTTAACCCTAAAATTAAACTACCCACAGAATTTAACCTGAGACTAAATAGCAAATAAATTAAATAATAGAATCCGCTTTAGCATTCACCTGGAGCATAATAATAATAATTATAATATTTAGCACCGCGTCTTACTACCCGTTCGGGTTATACGCTTTAAGTACTAATTACTCTAATGGCTTAGGAATTGGGAATGTTGAATTAGAGGAAGTGAACCCGCATTTGCGTGGTGGTAGAGTGGAAAACCATTTAGGAAAGCCACCCCCAGTTCACCCGACCGAGATTCGAACCTCGATCTCCCCGTCCTCAGCAGTCGAGCTCAACACGACAAGCGCGTTAGCCGACTACACCACCGAGGCGGGTCCCTCCTTCACCTGGAGGAGAAGTGGGAGATTGCAAGGTTCAATAAACCTTATTTACTCCTTATTTTTACCCGCCTCGGTGGCGTAGATAGCTAATGCACTAGCTTCATGTTGAGCTAGACTGCCGAAGACGGGGAGATTAAGTTTTCGAATCTCGCTCGGGTGAACTCGGGGTAGAATTTCCTGAATGATTTTACACTCTTACTCCACGCCAATGCGGATTCACTTCTTCTATATTCAACCTTCCCAATCGCTAGCCTATTAGCATGATTAGTACTTAAACGTATAGCCAGAAATGGTAGTAAGACGAGTTGCCACGTATTAATCCTATTTTATAGTCAAAGCCACCTTTTCCTTTTAAGAAAGACAGACTATACATGTTCCAACCTTTTCAGACACACGTGAGCAAAATGTAAGAACTAATCTAGGGCTAACATCTGTAACAATGGCTTACGAGGAGAATAATTTCAAGTTCAAGTTATACCAGACCACATCGGTGACTGAACGATCTAAGGTGTCACTCTAGAAATAGACTGGACTGCCAATGACGGGGCGATGAGTGTTCAAATCACAGACGAATGTACTAAGGGTGATATTTCCCCAAATGGTTTTCCACTCCCCATCACGCAAATGCTGTTTGTTATACCTCTAATTTAAAACTTATTTAACCCCAACAATATTTAATAATAATATTTATCACCGCGTCTTACTACCCGTTCGGCTTATACGCTTTAAGTACTAATTACTCTAATGGATTAGGAATTGGGAAGGTTAAATTAGAAGAAGTGAACCCGCATTTGCGTGAGATTCGAACCTCGATCTCCTCGTCCTCAGCAGTCGAGCTCAACACGACAAGCGCGTTAGTCAACTACGCCACCGAGGCGGGTTTTAACCCCAACAGTATAACGTAGTTATTATATGAGCGTGTAACCCAGACGGGTAAAAAGATGTGGTTCTAAAGTAAGTAGGGATTAGGATAGCTTGCATCAGTGAACATAACGGCTTCATATCAGGCTCGTCTAGTATAGTTTTTCAATGATGGTTCGAATCCCAACAAAGTGTATTAGGGTACTTTTTTCTTAAATATTATAACTCCAAAAAAACTCGGGGAAAATTTTATTGACTTTAAATTATATTTTTATCATCTCAACCCACGAGCTCCGTTAGAATGTTTTTAGTCCTGGAGCAAAGACAATCAAATTAGGAGATTTCTTAATTTTAATAAGTCGTGGAGAATGAAATTAATAGAAACACTTACTATTTCGTTAGTAAGTTAACTTTTGACTAGATTTGTATATAGGCCCTATATATATACATTATATATAACCCACTAAATAGTGTTTATATTATTTATCATAATTTTCTCTGTTAAAATGATTATTAAAGTATATTTAGTTTAAATGTTTTAACACAGCACCTTAAATTATTTAAAAAGAAAAACAATGTTCATGATTTGTTTGACGATCGCTTTGGAGTGGACTTTGGAATAAATTATTTACTCATACCAGACGAATAGAAGTCGTTTTCCTGATAAATTCTCTAAAGCAATTTTGTATAATAAACCGTTCACACAATCAATTATTTATAGCAACAGAAATGAAGAAAATAAACACATTTTCTAAAGGATCGATCTTCAAATGGATTAAGGGCATTTATATGTATTATTCACCGACTTTATCGGCTTCACTCATGTAATATTTAATATTATTATTCTATTATTTTTATTATTATTGAATTAATAAGTGGCACCTTGTCACAATATATTGATTTAGAGTCTGCATCAGTCTGTACGAGAAGAGAGGCGCATGTCTCGTCTTGTTTGGTTTTATAGTATTAAGGAGGTTAGCGCTTGAGTCGCAGATTGCTGTACTTGAGTGTTTTATTTTTTTTTAAAATAGGTTTACCACTATCTCTCTACGCCCAATTACGGGTAGACTTCACCTTAGGTTTATCTTATTTACCCATACCTCTTAGTTCAACCTGAAGCACATAAGTATACAGAGCTAAGTATCCAGGGTTCAATTCCAGGCACGGAAAAAAATTATACCATCATTAAATTGTTGATTAATTCTACACTCTAGTGAATAAATGGAAATAATTAACTTGGGATATATTATATTGTGTCCCTTCCATAACCCAGCTAGTTTGAAAGCTAGGTGCTCTTAGAGTAAGCTCTTTTTGAAAGTTCGCTTTAAATAACTCCAAGGAATATAAAAATTAGGTGGATAGTTAATACGGGTGAGGTACGTGCAGTGCGGGAATAAAATGGGAGATTGGGGTTCGATTCCAGTTGGATTCACAGAGGGATTTTTTTCTAAATTATTTTCCACTCTCCCTCGAAGCAAATTATGTTGCACCTACTCTAGATAAAAAAATCTTATCATCCCTAACCCATTATTGTAATTAGTGCATAGGCGAATAATCCGAACGGGTGGTAAGATGCAGTGTTAATAAAAGTTAAATTATATAATATGTTATTTTCTTTCACGAAGTCATTATTGACCCATTATTACTATACACGAAACACATCATGTGTCTTCAGGAAATCGAATTGTTATCATAACTTAATATTTGAACAAATATGACAGTAAAAATCCAAATTATTAGTTTACCAAACCATTGAGGTACACAGTGTTAGATTTAATATTATTGGTGTTCAAAGGCACGTCAAATAAAAAAACTAACCCATGAACTATCGACAGAAAATCGATCTTTATTCAATTTGATTGTCTACAAGGCGTAGAAATTGTTTTTGTAAAAGCTAGCTTTGAAATATTATGGTTCTTAGTTTGTGTATTACGCGGACATTTAAAAGTTTCAAATAGGTTTAACGTACTAGATATAGTCGGTTGTGATGTAAAGAACCTTGAGTGGAAACTTAAAATTGTTAATGTTTTAATGAATCTTTCGTTCAAATATAGAACATGATGTTATCTATTTCTTTTTAAATCAGTTTTGATTTATATAATCATGGTCATAGTTTTTACCACCAATTTACGTATAAATGGGAAAACACTTAGGAAAATAAAAAATGTGATAGGCACGTGAGATTTAAATGAGCCATAAATATCTAAAATATCTGACAAAAAATAAAAGTATTAGCGCATCATTTAAAAACAATGTAGTTATATACGATTATATCGTAATGACAAATAATTTCTTATTTTAATTTTGCAATATTTTGATAAAGTGAAATATGTATTTATCGTTTTATTTATTAAAACAAAGTATCTTCAATTAAAGTTAGAAATTAGTTTGGAGTTCTGCGCAATCTTTAAAAAAAACCACTAAAAATTTACATATATTCATAAAAAAAAGAATATATTAATAAGTAACCGTTATAAATAATAATAATAATAATAAATACAAATTAAAACACATAAAAAAGTTATTCAGGCTACTAAAATACTTGTTTAAACACAGAAAGATTAATTTTAGCAACTATTATTTCCATAATAGATCCCATTGGTTTTTATGCTTAAAATTAAAACAAAATTTTTCATCAAGAAGGTTGACTGCATTCTTAACCATTTTTCGTAGATAAGGAAATTTTGGCTTGGTACTTTAATTGATTGTTTTATTTAACATTCTCTTCACAGGTGCATGTCATTGGCATGATGTTAGTTTTATTAATTGATTGCATTTACAATGTTTAGAACGTTTGAATGTTAGAATTTTTGTCTCTGTCACAAATGATAGCTTTTGAAAAAAAATAAAAAATTGAGTTCATTCTCACATTAAAAAATTATAGTCAACCCTTTTGACAACTTCCCATTTAGTTAATTCATTGGGCACTCTAGCTTGGATCCAAAGTGGTTAAGGGTTAAAATAATAGCCTTGGATGTAAACATTTAATTATTTATACATTGGCCTTCACATACACATTTTAAAAGGTGACATTTTATAGCTAAAGCCTTTTATCAAACTTTGCAGGCTGTAAATCTATCCCTTCAACAAAGTGTCAATATTTAAACACAGACCCACCTCAATGGCGTAGTTAGTTAACGCACTAGTTTTGTGTTGATCTAGACTGCTGAGGACAGGGAGCTTGAGGTTCTAATCTCGCTCGGGTGAACTGGGGTTGGTCCTTCCTAAATGGTTTTATAATCTACCTCCATGAAAATGTGGGCTCACTTCCACAATGTTCAACCTTTCCAATTTCTAAAACATTAGCGTAATTAGTACATGAGCTTATAACCCGAATGTATAGTAGGACGAAGGGTTAGGTTTTATTATTATTACTATTGTTATTTTAAACAAAACCTATCATCAAAGAAAAAACCGAGATAAATGAATCCAAAATTTTGAAACAATTTGATACGAAGAATATGCTCATCTACATAGAACCACATTAAATGACATAGTACTTAATTGGGTGTTTATTAACCAACTACAAGTATTATTAATCTGAATATTAGAATATTCAAATAAAGTAACGTCATACTTTTAAAATTATATTAATTTATTATTGCAAAATGACTCAATATAATAGAAGATGGCCTTAGTTTTAAATAATTAGTTGGGATGTTGAAACCACAGTTTAAACTAAGTTGAATTTATTGTTTTTTTTAAAAAATGAGTATCAACCATAAGCCCACTAGAGAAAAATAAGTATATAACAATAAATTCCTTTTGATATAGTCCATAGACCATATTTAATTAATATACTGTGATTTTACTAGTCTAAGAGTTACCAATATTTATATAGACGTATTAGTAATATTTAACACTCAAAATATATCACTAAACATTAACGTTCTTAATCCTGTTATGGATGTTAGGACAAAAAGAAAAGAATTGAAATTAGAATAATAACATGGTTTAGAAAATTTTATCAAACTGTTAAATGTAATATAATTATTTTTATAAAGGTTTTTTTCAAATAGCTTGTAAAAAAAGTAATTTATTTACATATATATTACATTATTATTTTGATACTTTGACTAATATTGACAAAATAAGTGTTACCACTAACTTTAAGATATTAACTAGTATACTTTTAGATTTACATATAATCGAGAATATTTATAAGCCAATTAAAATAAATGGTTGACCTAAAATAGAAATCTTTCATAAACAAATAAAATTGGCAGAAATAAAGAATACTATAAGAAAAATTATTTTCAAACCATTTCAAATAGCATGTACTCAAGTATTCATATAATGAAACACAGTTATAATGGGATTTTAATTGTCATAAATGCCCAATAAACATAACAATTTTATTACTGGAAGTATTTCGTAAGTTTCAATAGTAAAACAACTAATAGAAACTCCCATTTGTTTAAAATAAGTGCACGAATATAAAGATGAAAGAAACAAGCTTTTTGATGGTATCATTTGAAGGCTTAGAGAAACGTGTTTTAAATAAAGATAATTATATTGATACTCTTGAATTTTAAAGGCTTGACCTTTTGACTATAATACAATTTGGGCAACTGATACCTTTTACATACAAAATATATTACCAAACTATGGAATTCATATATTTATTGCAGGTTTTTAAAATACGCTTTTATATGAAGCTTATCTTGTACCATTATTATATTTATTTTAGTATTTAGTAACTACCTCGGTAGTCTTACGAAATAATACACTATAATAATTTTTTATAAACATTATATATAATAAATTAGTGTTTTCAACACCTATCTACTTAAACTTAGAAAACCATTCCATACAGTAAACTATATTCGTGTTTAATTTCTTGTATATATGATATTTTTTATGTGACTTTATTTGATTCAAAAACAATTTTAAGTTTAAATAAAAATTGCCAGAACTTGTAAAGTTATGTGAACGATATGGGCTACCGACCGGATCAACCTCAACCGTCCGTGGACAATTTAATTCCCGGGCAGATGGACCCATACTCACCGTCAAACAGAAAGTAGGCCGCGCGCGAAATTAATAGCACTGATTGTTCTGCAATATATTAACTCAATTTTGTTAGTAAAAGCAAATTTTTTTTGTTGTAAAATACAAACCAATCGTTTAAGTTATTAAATTCTTGAAACTCTAATATTTGTATATCTCTTAGTAATATCTTAGGCTTGAAAAAGTGTTAAAATCACTATCGGTTCCAAAGTATTTAAACGTAATCAACCTTAAAATTGATGTCCAAACTCCTGATTAAACATTAATTAATAGGATTAAATGATCATCTTTAATATCTTAAGTATCAAAATTTTAGAGATATATATTTAACTTGTAATTTAGATAGTATCGATTAAATTAAATATCTTTAAACGTTTACAAATATATTATCTTAATTTGATCTGAACACCGACAATATTTATTTAAGTAAGGACAGCTTTGTTTCATATTAATTTTAGTTATCCATGGTATTTTCACATTTTAACAAAGGGCAAGAAGTCATTCCTTAGGAATCTCTAAAAGTATATATTTTGGTTTCGACTGTCACGACCTTCAAATACGTATATTGGCCTGTATAACTTATGATTAAAGAAAAAATCCTAACAAATGCGATACATAGTCAATTTTAAATAACATACACTCAAATACTATGATTAGTCATAAATTATTTTACTATAGCTATTCAATTCGTCACAATTTTATCAACCTTTATTTAATACCTTCAATAAGAACACGAAAAAAGTATCAAAATTGATCACTAAGCTCCACAACTAAGACTACATTTAATCAGATGGGAACGTATATTCAATTTGTTCATGTAAAACATAATAACCTTCTATAAAGATGAATGAATATTAAGACGTGTCAACTTATAATAGATATTCGTTGTCCTATTGCTTGGTAAAAAATAAATTAAGGTCATAAAGATAAATAAACAGTGACACATATTTACAAATAATTGCTAGTCACCGAAACTGTAGTAATAACGCATTCATTTACACTTTATTCCATTCACGGTTATCCGCGTTTAATTACACTGTGGAATATGGATATGGAAGCTAGAGCTTGGACATAGTTTTCTCACACTTGAGAATTACAATTCATTCAATAAATATTAATAATAATATTTAGCACCACGTCTTACTACCCGTTCGGGTTATACGCTTTAAGTACTGATTACTCTAATGGATTAGGAATTGGGAAGGTTGAATTAGAGGAAGTGAACCTGCATTTGCGTGGAGGGAAAGTGGAAAACCAATTAGGAAAAACCCCCCCAGTTCACCCCATCGAGATTCGAACCTCGATCTCCCCGTCCTCAGCAGTCGAGCTCAACACGACTAGCGCGTTAGGCAACTACGCCACCGAGGTGGGTCATTCAATAAAAACTACCCTCAATACATCCAGCAGTTATCCAAATATCAACCCCCCAATATTGGCAAATCAGAATGTGAAGCCATTGATCAGGTGAATTCACCAATATTTTTTAAATATTTTTCAATGAATTATTATTTTTAGTTTCTCTCAACCCTTGGAGAGAGAAGTATCGTTTTGGTCAAAAAATTTAACTTCAGATTTTGATAAATGTGGACGTTCCATGACCTCCTGTAACCTATAAATTGGTCTTACGCAATGCCATCTGCTTGTCCGTCTGTCTGTACCTTGCCCTAGAGCCGAAACCATTCTAATTATAGGAATAAAACTTGGTATAAGGGCTTACATAAAGTTGCAATAAGGAGTGTTTGAAGTTTGATATCAAACACTAAAATGATGGTTAACTGACTAAAAGTCAAAGAGGGAAAATATCGAATTTCTTAAAGTCTACTCTGACCGCTTAGGCTAAATCTTATCCAACGTTACAACAACATGCAAATTCTCATTTGAGGATACTTTACATGAGCGCAAATGTTCAATTTTGATCATATATCCGCCATATTTGACACATGAAATAGTTTATAGATGTATAGTTGAAGTATTATATATATATATATATATATATATATAAATCTTCTATTAGAAACATATTTTTATAGAAATAATAATTTCTGATCTATAAACAAATGTATATGATTTCTTCTTCTTCTTATTATTATTATTATTAGCACCGCGTCTTACTACCCGTTCTGGTTATACGAACTTACGCTAATGTGAATTGGTAGGGTGATTGTGAGATGAAATGGAGGACCTACAGTTTAACGTGGAATCCGAACCACGGTGGAGGCCTGGCATTCCCCACATTCACAAGATGTCTTGTCAGAGGTGAAGGAAGGGTTTGGTAATCAGATAAATCTGTGCCGGGACCGAGGATNGCCTGGCATTCCCCACATTCACAAGATGTCTTGTCAGAGGTGAAGTAAGGGTTTGGTAATCAGATAAATCTTTGCCGGGACCGAGGATTGAACCCCGGCCGCCAGCATAGAAGTCCGACACCTTACCCCTAGACCACCAGGTCACCTGATTTTTTATTATTGTCTTTGAAATGTTAAACTGATTGCTATACTCTTTGGTGGAAATATATGTTACTCTATTCTCAATGTTTCTGCAACAATGTATATTATTTCGTTTCACAAATATTATGGGTTTTTAATAAATGAGTCTTTATTAATAAAAAAATCTAGAGAGAAATTCTGTGGAGTCCACTGTTTCATTAAATATATGCTTCTACTGTTTAGAAATGTTGTATTCTGTAAGATTATATTTGAAAATAAAGTACATAGTAGCCCTAAAATTAAGATGAGCTATTAATAGGGCTGACTCTACCCAAAATGGCTCAGGTGATATTTAGCAGGGTCAAAATTGAGATATATCCATTTGTTGATGCAATTTATCAACTTATGTACAGGCGAATACTGTATAAGATACTTTAATATCTACTTTTTAAATATTGTTCTGTTAGGTAGGAATGCAAGGGACTCGACAAAAGGTCTCTGTATTTGAAGTTTTTATAGTTCAATTTTGAATTTCTGTCACGAGCATAGCGGCATTAGATGATAAACTTTTTAAATTAAGAGAAAAATTGTCATTAAACTCCTAGGGTACCCTTGATATTAGAGTAATGTTGACCTCAACATTTGAAGAAAACTAAACTCTATGTTTCTACTAGGGCAATATTTTATTTATTTTGTCCAAAAAAATGTTTTACAGTAAAAACTTCAAGAACACTGACGTTTTCTCGCGTAGCCTACACTCCCACCCTAAGATAGATGAATTAGTTAATCGATTTTAATTACTAGAAACAAAAGTTGCGTGAAAAGTCCATATTTTGGTTTAAACTTTTTTTTTTTGCTCCTTAAAGTTCATTGGTTTATCAGCACTTGGGTATTTACTAATGGTAAGCTCCTATTCATTATCCCACGTCTGTATTTACAATACTATGGTAGGGCATCAAACCCAAGACTTCTCATTGTAAATGTGTTGGCTTTCACAGGTCAATGTTTCGTCCAAATGCAAAGCCAATATTATACACACATAAAACAATACTAAATTTAGCTTAAACAAAGTTTTAATTTGGGCTTTTCTCTTTATAAGTGGACGTGGATTATTAACATTGGTCGTTTAAAATATGCATTACAATAAAAATAAATTTAATCTCTGCTGTGTTCGTGAATTATTTTTCTATCTTCGTTTCAAGTGATTGGATTTTTTAAATATATATATTAATTTCCCTTTTTTTTCTCTGTGGACTCTCCTCGGTGGCGTAGTTGGCTAACACGCTAGTCGTGTTGAGCTCGATCGCTGAGGACGGGAAGATCAAGGTTCGAATCTTGGTCGGGTGAACTGGGGGTGGTTTTTTCTAAATGGTTTTCCACTCACTCTCCAAGCAAATGCGGGTTCATTTCCTCTAATTCAAACTTTCCAATTCCTAATCCATTAGCGTAATTAGTACTTAAAGCGTTTAACCCGAACGGGTAGTAAGACGCAGTGCTAAATATTATTATTATTATTATTTTCTCTGTGCCATAAATAATAAGTTTACGTTAAAGAAAGCCCATAAGAGCCGTTACGCTAAACATATTAAAGTGAAAATAATAATTAATACAATTGGTGTCGTTTAAAAATGGTGAAGGTATCAAGTTGTTTGTTGACAAAATATGAGACGAGGTGAACGGTTTGTGTGTTTGTTTGGTCTAGTAAAGAAGTTAAGACTACCACAAGTTGGAGTTAAGAAAGTCACAGTGCAGCCAACTCGCCCGCTAAGTACCGGGCTGACTTGGGGGGCATTCGGAGCACTACGAGCAGTAATGACTTAAGAGACAGTACCCGTTTGGAACGCTTCTATTCTACTTACAAGTCAGGACGATACTTATTGCCGGCTTAGGTGAAGAATGCATTGCCTCAGGTTTTCAAAACTTGTCTTTATTTTGTCTTAATTGCTTTTTACTACCCAACTGGGCTATTTTCTCATAGTTTGCTCTACATCTTTCTACACGTTTGGGCTTTACGAATTTAACTCAACTAATTGAGTAACATTGAATAATTGTGCATTACTTGTCTCCTTGGGAAGATATTCAGAAAGTTAAACCTTAGATCTGGGAAACCTAGTTTGGATAGCGTGTGATGCCTTAAAAATAATTTACAAACATATTGTTTTACTTAATTAAAGAGTAAGAAACTTAAAGTAGGATTTTACAGTCCATACGAAGTTTTTCGCTTAAAGAGAAAATGTGTCCAGTCAGATAGTTAACTTTGGTCTTCCAAGTCAAAGCCAAGTATAATAAATAAACTATTTATATCAGGGCGTTTTCTTACTACGGGTCCAGTCCACATATATACTTTGGTCTGATAGGGATTAGGAAAGTAGAATTATATAAACTTACGCGAAGGAAGATTGGGAAAATATAACAGAAAAACCACCCTCAGTGGATACGGCTACGATTTCAACCATGAATTTCCCATTAGTTGTTAGTAAGTCTACTGCGAAAGTGACTCCCTAGACCATGCGACCATCTAGAGGAGTAACGCTTACTTGATTAGCTTTAAACACATTATTCTGCTAGGTGTATATTTTATTGATCGTATTACGCAGATTTTGAAATCCTTCGGGAAAAGTTAGTAGGTATAGTGAGTAATAAGGGAGATTTAGGTTACCGGTTAGTAGTTTTGTTAAAGTTTTATTGAGTTGTTGTTTTTGAAAGGTGTATTTAAAAATCTTTAAAATCCTTAAGTAAAATTAATGATGATCTTATAAGTTAATAAGTAGTTTGGTTTAAAGTAGATATCGAAGTCAAATTCATACATGTATTGAGCGGTTCCAAGCATGAGTGGAAATCCAATACTCTGCCAAATGATGACATTTAATCACATGAGCTATCACTGGTGGGCTGGTTTGAGATAAAGGCAAAAAGTTTAAAATTACTTTATAAAACATGATTCATTAAATTCCGAGTGATTATTTCTATACAAACTTTTATGACAAATTTCATTGAGTATGTTTGAGGGTAGCCAAAATCTTAGCTATACATAATTTTTTAAATCAACGCTGGTGTAAAATGTATATATGTCTGTTTGTTGTTTTATGGTGTGGTTTGTAAATAATTTATTATGCCAAACATGAAAGATTTTTTTTTTAATTCATAAAAATTGTTATACTAGCTCTGTCCTCAACAGGAGAAGCGTGTTAAATATTTTTTCCAAACTGAAATACATCATAGAGGGACTCCCTAGTTCAACAATAATTAACTATTTAGAAGCATTAATCCACATGTGACAATAGAGTGGGAACAGACATTTTAAGTGAACTGAACACTGACATAATCATCGATATTGTAGATCTGGTTACCTGGTGGTCTAGGGGTAAGGTGTCAGACTTCTATGCTGGCGGCCGGGGTTCAATCCTCGGTCCCGGCACAGATTTATCTGATTACCAAACCCTTACTTCACCTCTGACAAGACATCTTGTGAATGTGGGGAATGCCAGGCCTCCACCGTGGTTCGGATTCCACGTTAAACTGTAGGTCCTCCATTTAATCTCACAATCACCCTACCATTACACATTAGCGTAAGTGCGTATAACCCGAACGGGTAGTAAGACGCGGTGCTAATAATAATAATAATAATAATAATAATAATAATAATAATAATAATAGATATTGTAGATGAAATGGCCTCTCTACTAAAACTATTGTTGGTAAGATTATCATATGTATTAATCTAGTTCTGATCTACAAATTATTAAGAATTAAATTATAAATAAATACTTCATTAATACATAAAGTATTGTGTGCAGTCTCTCTGTATTTTGTACACTGAATAATAGCATTATTGGTAATTAGATTATGTACACCCTGTCAATGGTAGGAAGGAATGTGCTATGGGCAGCTATATTTTGACCTCTTGGGCTTCTCAAATCATTACAGTACGCTGTGCTATATTATTGATTGTTTTCATTTGTTGGGGAATAGTAGACCACAAATGACCCTATCTATATTCAGCGGGCTTCGAACCCATTTATTTCATAGCTACTTGGTCAGTGCCAAAAATGAGTGATGACTTAGTACTTTTATTTGATAAACTATTTTTTAAACAATATTCTTGAAAGTTAGACCTACTTAAAAACACTGGATGTCTAGCTAAAAGTGATAACAATTCACTTCTGAGCTAGCATGAAACTTAATGATAATAATAATTTTCTCTGATACCAAATCTTCAACAACAATATAGTTTCGTTAATAATCAACTCGATGTTCTATATAGTGCATAAACTGACCTGTTATGGTTAAAAGATTATTTTTAATTGTTAAAACTAAACTATATTTAATTTACTGAACTTTTAATCCTTCTTATTCTTATTATTATTATTAACACCGCGTCTTACTACCCCTTCGGAATATACGCATAATTCTTGTTTAGCTTGTGTAATATTGTTTAAAAAAAAGGAATTTTATATACTTAAATTATTATTTTTTCAATGCTCAGCCAACGCCATATTAAATAGATTTAAATTGTTATTTTTATTGATATTTATATTTTCATATATAATATATGTAAATATATATATATATATATATATATATATTCATTCACTAAATACTACAAACTAGACCTACATTTATGAATCTGAAATAAAACCTTTGATGTTCAAATAAATTATATTTAAAAAAACAAGCAACGATAAAGTAAAAAAAAGGTTTATTAATGTATTAAATAATAAAAAAAACTATCCTTATATCTTATAAGAGAATATTCTTTTTATCACTTTCATTTGAAATATTGTACTATAGTAAGGTATTACTCAACAATACTGTATTCTTGCTATCAAAACATTAACATTTTCAAGAAAATATGTTGAAGACGACCCTTTAATGAAATGGTTTAAGTTTTACATGATTTAATCCACTCTATCACTGTGCACGGAGAGATTGCTCAAGCCTCTCCACGTCCTAGAAGATATTCACGCGTGCCGCGACAAGCACGCGACAGTACAGAACCTGCCCGCATCCCTCACAAATTGGCTCGGTTCATCATATTCACCACACGGCGCTTTCTCCTTTAGAAATATATATATTCACACTTTCTCAAGATATCTTAATCTCCCTTTCTGGTTTTAGTAAAAGATTAGCTAAGATGCCTCAAAAATTTAGTAAAACTTAAAGTGAAATTTTGTTTTAACGTGTGTCTCTCTCACATTATAGAAGGAAAACAAACCTCTTTATAGTTTGTTCAATCAATTACTTAAGACTTAGAAATATTATCACCGTACTCATTCATATTAAATATTTAGTGCCTAGTACGTCTGTGGACACTAGACCCAGCTCCCTAATGGAAAAAAAAGAGATACCTAATTACATTATTATAAGAATTATTTAAGGTTCTTATAATTAATAAAACCTTAAGAGTTCTTAATATTTCTTATTGAAATATCTGATATACCTTCTTCTTGTATTTTAAGTTGATACATTTTCTCGGTGATCAAGTTAAACAGAAAGCACGTGGTTCAAAACCTCAGTCAAACAACAGATGTCACAATTCAATTTAAAAATGAACAACTAAACATATGTCCACAGTTTTCCCTAGTTTTGAAGAGCTTCCTTGCAAAATTTCATTAAATTAGTTCATGCCTTTGAGAGTAATCGTGGAAAAATACATACATACAAAAGCTAAATTATAAAGACCTCACTCCACTATGTCAAATAAATTTGAACTATAAAATCATGCTAAAAAAATATCCATTTATAACATCTCTCTCAACACCACATTTAAAGGCGCGATATATTTTATTCGAGTCAGAGTTACATTTGTATAGCCTTTCAAAAAATAATGATTCAATAGAGGTATCCTTTTGATCTATAGATTATTTCTAATTATTAGAAGAGAGTAAGTTTATCGGACAAGCTTTAATGTGGAATATCTACTTAAATAAATAAGTTTCATAGATGTTTGATGTGTGTATTATATCAATAGTCTAAATTCTCATCGGTAAAGACTTTCCTACCTACGTCGTCACCGACAGTCATGATAGGAAATCCCATGGCAATGAATTTACATTTTGCTCCTAGAACTTTAAAGATATAACGTTAAAACAAAAACCATAAATTCTTAAATAATTCTAAAAATAGTTCTATAGGGCCACAAATTGTAATTTTTTTCTTTAAGTGTACTTTTTTAAAGGCAGTTTTTATAAATCTTCTACAACTTAGGCTATTTGTCTCGGTCACTAAAATGGCCTGTAGGAAACTTCCTGCCACGATGTCGATTAACAAAGTCCGGGTTAGATTATTTCTATCTACGATAGGAAACAATAAAAAGGTAAAATTTAAATCATGTCAATGTTTTCAAGGCGCAAGTTTTAAAGTGAGTGTGTAAACTTGTTAGAGGAAGATGGAAAGAGTTATCAGCACACAGACAAGAGCCCTCTCAGAGGGAACGTATCATTTTATTTCCTCTTTTTCGAGTTTGTACATTGGCGTCTAAGTGTGATAGCGTTTCGGTTGTTGAGGTGCGTCAAGTTAAGATGGGACCCGCTTCACAAAGTAGCATTGAAATCTACAAGTAGGCAACGTCGTTAGGGGACGAAAGCCGTTTACTAAAAAGTACTATTTTTTAATTTAATTTGATGCTTTATATTTTAGATTCGTTCTAGAATTTAGTTAATTTAGATATGTAGCCCTATAGTTTTGAAATTTACATTTCGATGCAAGACCAAAATATTTTATTAATTATAGAGTATTTATAATCAAACTTATCAAACACTTGAGATGACACTACTTTTTAGCTACGTATTTAAAAAAAACTATATATATAATTCAGATATGTTTATAGTACTTCATTATTAAAATTGTATTACTACTAACCACTTTGGTGGTTTTATGGTCTAAGCTCTAAGGTATCTCACTCACAACAGACTGGACTCCCAATGAAGGTGAAATCGTAGTTCGAATCCCTGCCGGGTATACTGTGGTTATTTTCTCCTAAATGTTTTCCCTACCATCCCTCTCAGTATATATGAGTACCACTACCTCTGGATCAGAGTTCTTCCAAACTGGGCTTTGCCATATCTATCTCAGGGCCCATGTGTCACTTTTAGATTTTTGGATTTTTTTACCAATAAATATCATCAATAATTAGGATAGCCTATTTTTCCAGATCTTAGTAAAGGAGTTTTACCAAAGTTGATGACATAGTTTGTGTGGTGATTTCCGTTTGTTTTCAACCTTTATACTAGTAAATATGACTGTTATTGAATGTTCATATTTAAGTGTAAAAATATTTATGAGGGATGCAGCATGCATTTTTGACAGTGCAAAGGCACCTTAGGATTAAGAAATTTGAAATCCCCTGCTCTAAATTATAACTTCTTCCTTATCTTCAACTAATGATAGTAAGTATGCGAATAGGCCGGGAGGGTTACAAGTCACGTTACACACACGCGTGCTTACACAATAACACACGCACACCAATATATTGAGTTTTACATGAGATTTGCTAAAATTGACAGCAATGATTAAAGTTTTAATTTACATAGAAGCAATATAATCCATGAAATATTATTTTTAAATTTACTAGAGTATAATGAACATGGCCAATAATGAAATACTATACTTGTGCTATGCTTTATCGATATCAGTACAATCGTTTCTAATTATTTTTATAATAAGAATTTATGGTCAACTATTTTTTTTCAAACATTATATTTTATGGAGTTGTTTTCAAAATAATAGGCACAAACACCATTCTTATTCGTTACTAAACGAGATACTTTAATATTCGAGAAAAGAAATATTATTTTCATAAGAAAAGAAGAAACTCTGGGAGGTGAAAGGGGCAGAAAACAGGGCGGGCGGCTTGACGGTCTAAGTTCATTGACAAAAGGAATGGACCGGTCGTAAGACATAACACCTAACAATGATAATACATATCAGCCATAATTATATTTGTATAAATATTAATATGTCACCTAAAAATGTATAAGGAGTACACAAAAGTGGGGTTGTGGTTTAAGGAATTAAACTTGCAATGTAGTCGATCACCATTGACGGTTCATTGGGGCTCAATAACTGAACAGGAATACCATAACTGGTTTTCTCCAACACCATGTTTCAAACAGACAAGCTCCATGCTAATAATAACGTAGGTCCTATCAGGTTTTGTCACCGCATCTCAATGCCACTTCGGATTTTATGCATATGCACTAGTTAAGCTCATATATGATGTATTATTATTATTATTATTATTATTATCACTGCGTCTTACTACCCGTTCGGGTTATACGCACTTACGCTAATGTGTAATGGTAGGGTGATTGTGAGATGAAATGGAGGACCTACAGTTTAACGTGGAATCCGAACCATTCACAAGATGTCTTGTCAGAGGTGAAGGAAGGGTTTGGTAATCAGATAATTCTTTGCCGGGACCGAGGATTGAACCCCGGCCGCCAGCAAAGAAGTCTGACACCTTACCCCTAGGCTGCCAGGTCACCGACAACTAATTTACTAAACAATACAGTATAATATTAGATAATATTACTTTGGATTTTTATTATATATAAAAAAATATACATTACAAATATAACGTAATTTAATTTAATCCATAATGGAACATGCATTCACGCATTTCTGAGAGAAAATGCATCTGGGTATATAAAATAGCTTTCCTGGAAGAGTAAGAAATCCAAAACGACACCTAATATTTCCAATAAAATTCTAATTAAATCTGGCTTTCATGCTCAGATGAATAAAGCAATTTAACAATATTAATTTCTTGAATTTTATATTGGCTACATAATTTATTTGCGTTAGATGTTACGAGCTAGAGGTTGTCAAATATATTGAGTGCATTCAATGCTACCCCACAGGAAGTATTATAGTTTAGAGAAAGATAGATTTATAAATGTTTACCAATAAATTTAAAATAAACCAGAAATTCAAACTTATATTTATTCTTTATGATATTTTTACAAACAATCAAGATAACTAATATATTATATTTAATTAAGTTTTCAAAATAGTTGTGATTCAAATACATTGACGTATAATTTTAACTATACATTGCTAATAGCTTAAGAAAACAATGGATTTTTATTAAAATAGAAATAATTTCCAATCTTCTAAGTTAAATGTTTCTCATACTTATTATTTTCTAGATTTATTATTTCTAATACTTTATTCAGCTACATAATTATACAATTCATAATTTAATAAATAAATAATTATTAATATTATCAAAATTTCTTAATTTCTTATATATATATTTAAATGTTTTATTCTAAGTCGAAAATACATTTTTCCGTTCTTTTCATTTATTTAAAAGTGAAATGGGTCAATTTAATGTTTTATAATAGCAGATAGACATTGTGCAGGGAAGGAAGATCATAGGTACAGTACGTACCAGCTATGCCATCATCATTAGGATTGTTATTATGTGCAGCTATTAGCATCAAATTTGGCACCCTCTCTATGACCATTGTTCGCAGCAAACGACATAGCCATTTCATTAAGAAGCTGTCTGAAAACTCGGGCAAGATTTCCAACCAAGACTGGTACACATATTTCAAGTGACAACACCAAGCGACTCTTTATTTCTAGCTACGTCATTTTCTTGAAAATGGCCTCGACCGTCCCTTTAATTGCCCTTGTAGTCTGATGGGGGGCAGATCGTTGGGAAAAAGGAGATAGGGTGGGAGACGAGTTTAAATAAAGTAGAGCTAAAGGGGTTGGGGAATCTGAACGAAAACAGTAAGAGTGAGATGAAGAAAACGAGTGTAAAAAATTTTTGAAATGAGAAATTGTTTGGGTGGAACTTTGAAAATTACCGTAGAAGAAGTTGAGAAAGGTGGGATGGGGTGGATTTAACGGGTTGGGTGGATGTTAAAAAAGGTGGAAGATGAGAAAAAATAATTAAAAGGTGAATATCTATGGAAGTTTTAAAAAGAAGTTTTGAACGGAGATGCACATTATTTTACGATAGTAGCAGAGAATCTTTCTTTCATCCTAATTTTACTATTAAAAAGTAAGATATTTTTCGAATGAATTTATATCTCTAAAAATAATTTATGTTAATACATTTCCCGTACTAACACAACAACATTAAAATATTAATACATCCAACATTATTTGTTTGCTGACTTTTCTAAATTCTTAAATGATTCTTAGGTAACTTATATTTGATAACATTGAAAGTCAAAATAGGTCATCTCGGTCTAGTAATCCAAATCCACTTTTTATTAAATCCATCTCATCATTAATCATAAGAATCCCATTCATTTAATTTGAATCTGTATATTAGAAAATATGATAAGTATAAGAAGTTAACATTTCCATTTTGATATAATTTATTTTTCTTCAATTTTAAATTTGTTGATCTACATACGCATTCTTTAACTGATATATATAAATTGAAATAGTACCAAAATTATTATTTTTGTTATAATGTGAATTCTCTTTCAGCTGTTTGTTTAATAATGCTCCAATTGTTAGCTTTGTAAAACGTCATGTTGGGCTAAACCAATAAAAAAAATTAATCTCCCAAAAATATTATTATTGAAAAAAAAATTGATACACTTCGAGAAATATCGAATCTCTAGCATTGTTAAGGACTAAAAATATTCGAAAATCAGAGTGATCCTTCCTTGTTAAAATCATAATATATAAATAGAATAGATCGCGATTGTTAATATAGTCCATATTTAAGTAGATTTTTAAATAGCTTAAAAGTAGATAATATGCTATATTACTTCACTAAACAAGTGAAATAATTGTTGTAAATTGAAGTTTCTTTTGCACGCTATCACGTCCCTATTCATGTCAAAGTCTTGTTAAAGAAAGAAACAAACGAATATGGGGATATGAGAATGAGAGGAACATCTAATCAACGGGATGAGATGACTTACAAAAGACCGTTATTTGATTTGGCGTACACTTCCGGACCAAGTAATAAGGGTCACTCGGTAGACAATTTCATCTAACGTATATAATTACAAAGAATGGAACATGGGGCCTATAGTGTATTCAAGAAAAAGTGGTACATCTGCTCTTGTTAACGAAATTAAACATTTCAGAAATGTATATTGCTTCACGCCAGGACGTTTATGTTTAGTGTCGAAGCACTTGATTATTTATTTTAAAACCTAAGGCGGAATAAAAGTTTGTTATAGCGAGGTTTGGTAGATATCAAAAATTAATTTATTTAATAGCTCTGATTAGATTTTTGGCTTGCGATACAATAGTTTTATTGATGATTCCCTTCACCAATTTAGACCAAATAGGATGAGGCAAAATTCCCGATCAAAGAAAAGGAAGGTGATTATTTTTTGTAATGTGTCATCAATTTTATTCATTAGGTAAATGTTGACAACTTTAATTAAAATGTTTTCTCTTAATCCGGTTCGATTAGATTTGTACAGTGAAATTAAAACATTAAATTCAATATTAGCTACAAAACGATCGTTATTGTCCAAAAATTGGAATAGTCTTAGTGAACTAATCTTATTATAAGAAATTCACCTCCTACGAACAAAATTACTAGACACATATCAATATTTGAATTGGTGGGTACTCGGACTAAACCTCAAGTTCTTCTTGTATGCTTTTCTTTTGACGGAAAGGTCTGGGTTCAAATTTCGTCCGTGGGCACTGATAATTATTTCCTTGAATCGTATTACATTCTTACTTCGATAAAATGTGGTTATTTTGCTTTGAATTAAAATTTTATCTTCTATACCCCATTAGTGTAATTTTAAATAAGGTTATTTTAGAAGAATAGTCAAACAAGACCCAAACATAAAAAAGAAAGAAAGTTAATACCACTTATATATTATCAGTAGCTCAGCTACACTATGCGATATTAATGATAAAAATTTCGAATAATGAGCTAAGAAAAAGTTGAATATTCTTGGATTTTAATTAATATTAATTTTTAACTATGCTAGATTTACTAAAATTGTTAATCATGTACACGCTTTAGTGGTCCATTTGTCTAAGGTATCACTCTCATGTTGGCCTGGAATGTTGATGACGGAAATATCGGTGTTTAAATCCTGGTCGGGTTTACTGAGAGTTCTTATTTCTTAAATGGTTCACCCCTCTCCTTCCAAGAAAATAAGGACAGCTTATTCTTAGATGCTTCCTTTCTCATCCCTAACCTCATTAGAGTAATTATCATTTATGCGTATAACCTGAACATATAGTAGGACGTGATAAAAAATTATTTAAAAATATATTTACTATTTAAATTTGTATAATTTATTCTCCAATATCTGTATAGTCTTATTCTTATAGTAACGTAACCATAAGACATTGTTATATCACCACAAATATTAAAGCTTAGCCTGTAATCATTCACCAGACTCATCAAATTAATATGTCTAGTTTACAAAGAAACAATCAATATGATTATCCATCACCGATATTTGAAAGAGGTTAACTAAGACATATTGTTAGCTTTCCTGACCAATCAGCTATGTAGAATAACACCAGGAATGTTCGTATTAATAATCTAATTTACAGCCTCTTGTGATGGTTGGTCACCGAGTTCGGTTAGGAGGGAGAGATGTTTCCATCCTATATGTCCTAGACAGATATATATGAAGGAAGCAAAAATATATTTTTTAAACAATTTAAAAATAAATTAAATCTACGACTAAGCTATTTGTAATGCAAAACTCGAAACCAATCTCGTTTAAATATATTCTTCTTTATGTTATGTGTTGTGGCAGACATTAATGTCCAAGAATATATGCATCCATATGTACAAAGTAGAAGTGTTCCGGATTGATTTCTGACCGAGAAATGTAAACGGGGCTACGTGATAATAATAATGGCAGGTGAAGCTAGTACTAATGTACTGTACCATTGCCAAGGGGACGCCCGAATGTACTACTAATACCATTCTTTCCGTGGAGGCTCTTTCCATGTACTGTACACTTGAGATGAGGTGATGAGAATTAATATAAGACCGTGGAGCCAATAAAGAGCTTAACCTACCTAAACCCTGATAAACCACACCATGTTGACATAAGGAATTGTTTACATTTCTAAAAAAAATCCCTCGGTACCATTCAGGAGTCGAGTCCGGGACCTCTAAGTCAGCAGCCAAAAGCTCTAAACACTATACCACGAGGCCGGTTAGATTAACGTATCAATTGGATGTATTTGAATACGTGATAAGTGTATTTACCGCTTTTAAATAATATATATATACATATAATTTCTAAAATGTTCAGTCTTTAATGGAGGAGGTTGATATAAATTATTTCATGCAATATGTATTTAGAAAAATATTTCCAGATAATTATTTCATATAAGTTAGCTCATTTTTCATAACTAGATCTTTCGTTTGCTTTCAGTGTCGACATTTTTATTAAAAAGAGATATTATAACTGTTATAAAAAATCCATGTTTTTTAAACAAATTATAAGCAATTGTGTTACAAATAATTAATTATTTAAACAAACAATATTTAAAAAATAATAAACATCATTATCTATGTGAGGTTTATTTTGTGAAAAATTGTCACTTGATTTAACTGTATTGATAATATTATTTTGAGCTAAAGGGGGCCATTTTATTTTCAAAATTACAGTGAATGAATTAAAGTGAGGATCGTTTAATATATATAGTTCCCTTATACAAATTATAGCTTTTACCGAATACCATTTTATTTTAACTAAACATGTTATGAAATTATGCTCTATTCAAAAATGTGTTATTAAATCATCAATATGCAGGATATTTCAACGATGAAGAATACATGTAGTAGACTTATAAAATTTTATTCAATCCTGCCAGAGATTTTAAATTATTTAAATACGTTAAAAAATATATTATATTTATATTATACGGGTAAAGTATGAACCCGGAAAAGGTCAATATTAACTAAATAAAATTGACATTATCTGAAATTTATAGTTAATGTTGAGTGAGAGGTTAATGAATACAATTTTTCGTAGTTAATCCAGATAATATTGATATTATCTACCCGCACTTTGATAGTAGCAATTTCTATGAGCTAGGCTATGTTAGTCAGGTTAGGTTAGGTTAGGTTAGGTTAATGTAAAGCAAAGGATCAAATGATCATTTCGAATGCTAGTGTACTGCTACGATCAAATTTATTGTCCAATTTCGAACTATTGTTGCAAAATAAAATTCCTATAGAAACGTGCTTAGTTTTACAAACGTTATTCAACGTTATCCAATTCTTACTGGATAGTGTCGATACTATCCAGATAGTGTCATAAATGAGATAAATTACTTCTTATTTCTGACTCTATCAACTGCACCTGAATAATGCTCACATCCCCAGGCTAATCTCGATATTATTTAGATTACGCATATTACCCATAACATCTACATACTGAATTACGCCATTTTAGTTTATTTCCTATAGTTATGCTTATTTAAACTTTGTTTCGTAATTAATATTAAGGTCTATAAATATTCAGGATAGATAACAAATAAATTTATAAATAAAATATATATATAAATACAAATAGATAGTTGAATGGCGACACAGATATAAGTTTATAAACTACAAAAATATGTTTTTTGTCAACATTAAAAAGTTATATGATCAACGTTGATAATATAGGTACTGTACGTATAGTGTGAGAGATTAAAATCATTTTATTAGTTTTATAAATATATTATATTAGTTCTAGTAAATTTGGTTACTATCCAATTAGTAAGGCAATCACACATAATTTTTTTTCTTTTCAAATCCAGCCTAGGTATATATATTTTAAATATAATTCGACTAATTTGTGTACAAAATATATTTACTAATTTGTATTAATATACGTAAATTATGTATGTTCATATATTGTACTAATAATTTATATACGGGAATAATTTGAAGAGCAAAAATACAGTAAAATGTTTAGGAATTTTATAAATCTAGCTAAAAATATATTAGTTATATTCCAAATGGTTTAATTACTAATACAGTATATTTGAAATATAATTTCTCTAAACAGGCATATTTGTTCATTCAATAGTTGAATTCATGCATAAAAAAACAAGATTGCTGGGTCTGGGAAGATATTACGTCTCATCGCTTAGTCATCAATTTGTCATCCCTCCTACATTCCCTCCGTCATCGTCAGCTGTTTTCTATAGAGCTCTTGTTTTTACTTAAACTTTGAATTATTTTCTCTCCTTTGTAGCGTATCCCTTTCTTTACGCATTTTTGTAACTTTAATATTCGTCAATACTCCTCGGTTCATTATATTTATGTACACTCCTTACAGATCTACGTTATTACATAGCAACAAAACGAATGATTAATTTTGTTTTACTTTATTTAAATACATATTTCTAGACAGCTGGGTTTTAATGATGAATTTATTTTAATTCAAATAAAAAATTAAATTCTCCATATAGCTTAGATTAAACTATTTTGAAAGAGTGGGAAAGATCAATAATAAACTCCATTTTCACGTTATGGAGCGACCATAGTTCCAAGAATCACCGCTAGGTCAGTAAATGGCGTCTGTAGAGTGGATCAGCAAGACCCTGTGCGGGTGAAGGAAAACTTTGAAAATAATTTTGACAAATATATCATCTCTATTTCTTTAGAGCTATTTTAAATAATTAGTTTATTTCTGTGCTTAATGAATACATATTTTGTTTAGCTGTTTATTTAAAATGTAAGATGAACATATTATATTTGTATATAACATATAAATATTGTTTATTGGACGATTTGATTTATTGGCCTAAGATGTAGACCAATAATATATTTTTGAAATTAATAATATACATGTTTATAAAAGTGAGTTAGTTTCTGATAAACTTGGTAATTAATCAATATTTAATTAAATAAATTTAGTAAATTATTATAAGTTAGGCCTATATTGTTTAATAATATGCACCGTAGTATAGTTTATATTTAAACTAAACAAGGACGTACTTATAGTTTGTATCTTGAGTAGCGATAATCTTAAGATATAAAAATATAAAGCTAAATATGTCATATAAAATAGTCTTATGTATATAATACAGTAATAAAATATTTACTAAATAGGCCTTTATGTTATTTTTTAATTTATTTTACCACACATACGTATATTTCGAGTGTAAACATTAGTTTTCATTTATATAGCTCAACTATTTTAATATAATTAAAAACTAAATGTTCTCTTAGCAGGTATAATTTATAATTCACGGTTCAATCAGTTAAATTGAACCAAATAATATATTTGTTCAAAGGGTTATTTTAATATAAATCCAAAACATATTAGATTAAATAAGTATAGCAAATACCTATGATAAAATATGTTATTAATTAAAACAATATTGAAATTGATATAGTTATTATTTATAAAAAAGGAAGAAATTGCCCGAATTAGTGGGCATACATATTGAATTTCATGATTATCTGGTCTGGTTTACTGACCATAGATAAACCAGGGTTCAAATACCAGCTGGTTGTAATGAGGGTGAATTTCCTAATAGAATTAACCCAATACTCTAGGCAAATAACGGTCAATTTATTTAGAACCATAAGGTCTTTACTCCCTACCAGGTTTGATAGAGTAAATTGAATACTGTCTGGATTGATAGCATGATTATAATGAAAAAATTATCATCTTGAATTAAAATATTAATTAAAATATTTACTTATATACTGGGAATATAACGGAATAAATTGCTAATAATAATTTTAATTGTTTTAAAATATTAGAAATTTTTTTTTATTTGCATAGGAAAATAGTTATATAGATAGAAAACATAGAAAATTTGAAAATTAAATATATGATTATTAATTCATGCTAATAATATTAGTACAAGCACTGGTGGGCATGCAAGTTATATTTCAAGCTAGAGCTGGTGACGAGGTGGAAAGGGATCAAATAATGGTCATTCATTATGAGTAGTTTTTTTTCATGATTTCATATTATTTTGCCATGCAAATTCAGGTATATTAGATCCATAATAGAATCTAATCATCCCTACACTATAATCATGACTAAATATTAAAATCCCGATCGTGTAGTAAGATGAAGCGAAAAAAATTAAATAAACAATAATCACGTTCTACTAAATTTAAATAGCTCTTCACGACAACTGTATTGGTGTGCACGCGGATGAATATATCAAATCATCTCGTATAGATTTCTGTAACATGGGTAAGTATGTGTTCAGATCCAAGCTGGGTGTACTATATTTACTTTTCAATAAGTTAACCCCACTCTTTATTAACGCAAATACGGCTATACTTATTTTCCTTATCTACCCTCCTCATAAATAAACCTAAGGAGGAAACGGTTATGAAGTAAGACACGGCGAACAAACATTGCAATCATTGTTATACTCTATAACACTTACAACAAAAGGTTGGATGTATCTGCTAATGTTAAATTTAAACAGTCACACTAAATAGAAAACATTGATAAAAATTCTTATGTTTGTTCTAACTAATGATACATCATTATGAATAGATGTATAAATTTAATGCCTAATGTTCACAAAATAAATTCATTATATTATTAGAGTAAGTATTTGATTTTTTTCTTACCAATGTATTATTGTTTTATAGTTCCTTGTAAAAGATATTTAAATAGATGTGATGAATAACTCTAAATTTTGTCACCACCACATCAGTTAACATTTTTTTAAAATAATCATTAAAATTATATTTTAATCGACACATCGATAAATAAATGAAAACACATTAAAATATTGGCACACACAATTGTATTTGTTACATATAAAATTCACTCCCTTGATAAATAATCTCTAATACTGGATTATTCCCAAACAGCACATGTATATATCAGTCAAATATATCCCCTCCTTAAGGCCATTTAAACATTGTAATACAATAATCACATATTCTTCTTAAGAAAATGATTTTTTATAGTTTTTAAACAATGTCCAAATTTCCTGAATAGTTTTTTTAAGTTATGCTAGTGTCACCAATCAGAAAATAGACATTCTCCTAAACCTGTTTATGAAACTGGAAGGGGGAGGTTTCTTGGAGAACCAAACAATAAGAATTTAAAAATGGAGTCTTGTCATGAAAGAAAACACAATGGTTAGAATTTGCAGTTGGTCACACATTCTAGAAAGCCTATTACGTGGCAAAGATAGTAAACTGATGAGATTATAAATCGCGAGAATATGGTGATTAGTTTCCCTTTGTCAGGTATGTTCGCAAAGATATATATAAGCTATGTCATTAAAATGTATATCAACTATACGAGAAATTATATCAGAGTACTAAAACTTAATCGACTTTATTAAACAAATTATATTTGTGTTAGTAAGTAGTGTTTTTTTAAAAGCACCACGTCATACTAACCGTTCAGGTTAAATGCCTAGTAAATCGTAAATTCATTTTTATGAAAATAATAATAATATTTAGCACCACTTCTTACTACCCCTTCGGGTTATACGCTTTAAGTACTAATTACGCTAATGGATTAAGAATAGGGAAGGTCTAATTAGAGGAAGTGAACCCGCATTTGCGTGTAGGGGGAGTGAAAAACCATTTAGGAAAAAACTACCGCCAGTTCACCCGACCGAGGTTCGAACCTCGATCTCCGCGTTATCAGCAGTCGAGATCAACACGACTAGCGCGTTAGCCAACTACGCCACCGAGGCGGGTTTCATTTTTATTTTATTTTCTCATCATTCACATGCCAAAGCATCTACATTTACTCTAAAGCTTACCTTTCTCATCCCTAGTGCATTATATGTCTTAATACCTTTGCATATAAACGGAAAGTATAGGAAGATTTGGTGAAAAAAATACATTACTCATTCTGTTATTTGGTTGATATACTTTTCTTTGTTTTTATTTCGTTTAGCACCACGTCTTGCTACCCATTCAGGTTATACGCTTGGATATAGTTAATACCACAGATTGATAACACTAGTATTAGTATATGAAATAAAAATAATTAAATTCATTTAATTGAGAAAGGACAACCTAATTAATTGAATCGAGCCCGGGACCTTTTGCTTCCTCAATCAATGCTCAACAACTGAGCCATCTTGGTTCTTCTTATATTAAGAGCCATCTTTACTTAATTTCAGCTATCGGTACTATTCTGTAGAGAACCATTATATATCGATTTGTGATACATTCAAATTGAAGTAATAATACAAATTATAAAGATTCTGATAAACAAAATAGACCATGGACGAAAAGTGAATAATGAATCGTGCTTGGTAAAACAGTAAAAAGTTAAAGGAAAAAAAACCCAACCAACTCTCATATTCAATTAACGTTTTGTCCTAATATTTAAAGTAATTATCTATCATTAAAATCAATATTGGTTTTACACATAAAGTGGAGTCTAAGAAAATTGTGAATTATTCGAGTAGATCTCAGACGCTGTACATCACATTTATAAAATATTTTTTTTGAAAAACATGAAAACAGAAATCTTCAAGTGTTAATTGATTTTTTTCGAAAGTTTTTTTAGATTCAGTCCTTATAAGTAGATAGCTTAAACAATGCACACGAAGAAAAATTAAAAAATATCCGTATTTGATAATTTTTTCAGTTAAAAATAAATTTGCCTACAGTAGGCCTACACTAAAATTATTATTTTGCTTACCCAGTCTTATGTCTATCAGCATATTTACACTATTGGGCTAAATATGAGAAAGATAGAATTTAAATGAAATGAATCAAGATTTTCGTGAAGGTGGAATGTAAAATTATCTAGGTGAAAACACCTTTAGCAAACCGAACCAGGTATCGAACCCTCACTTTCCTCAATAACCTTAGTTCATTCTATCACGAGAGTGTCACATTACACCACGGAACCATTGAAACGGGTCATTTATCTATGATCATTATTTGAAAATTGTTCTAAAATTGTGTTCATTTATGCGATTATTATGTTTACAGACAGCTTAACTTAAATTGGCCTTAAATATAAGGGCTGTTGTTCATTGATGACTTGTTTCACTTCAAATTAGTTTTTAATTTTTATTAAATATTCCTAGTTAATATTTAATTTCCTAATCTTTTTATATGTAACGTACCTGTTTAAGGCACTTATAAAATATCCTTTTGTACAAGAATTTAGCATCGGATATTATAAAAAAGTGTATACGAGTAAACTTTTTAGCTTTGCTAGAATTAGTTCTAACATAAGATAATTCTATTTCTATAAATGGTACACTCAAATCGAGCAGATTAAACAATAATCTCCAACTATCTAAATTATTCCTCCATTTTTATTAACATGGTTTGCTGTTAAATAAATGGTTACAACAATAATATATGTAGCGATCTGACTTTTAAATAAAAAATAAAATGGTGTCTCTGTTCATTACCATACACTAAGATTTCATAATCCTCGCGAGGGTTGGAGCGAAAGAGATTCTAGCAGAGAGGGTTGTCAATTACATTCTACTTGGTGACGACGTAAAGGGAATTTATCGTATTGTTATGCATAGTACACTCCGTTTACCGTGAGGGGCTATACTTCCTATACTATGATACCATGGCCCTATCTTATAATATACACCATATGGTTGATAGCTTTCAGAGTAAAAGAAGGGTACCTACATTATTTTATCCTTATTTTATTTTACGGCATAGGCCCAATTGGTATTATTTTATTATTGCCTGTTTGAAATATCCACCTTTTATTCACACTAATTAAGTAGGGATTTGAAAGCTAGAGTTTAGATGAAATATACCTAAATTATCGTAGAGAAGGAGTGGGAAAATTTTAAAGGACAAAACTCATACTCTTTCATATTAGAGTCAGCCGAGACTCAAACTCACACTTCCTCACTATTGGAAAATGAAAATAGACTAGCGAGACATTTAGTTGGATAGACCAATGATGCTGGTGATTAGAACTGTTGGGTTTGCGGAGAGATTGTATTTTACTTTGACTTACTGAGGCATACATCCTGAATGGGTGAAATGAAATAAATATCTAGTAAGTAGTTTTATTCCCTCAAAATGATGGTTTTCCATCTGTTTACTATAGATATAACAGCCCATTTTCTTTTAAATACACCCCCCATTGTATCAAATAAGACATTAGTTATGTTTTTTTAAATGTAAAGGCATTGAATAAAGCATAATAGACTCTTCCATCACAGGAATTCAAAGCACAATTATATAGTTGAATTAATAACTACCTATAAACATTTTATAACATGTAAGCTCAAAATAACAACAAAAAGATGATATTAAATGTTAAAATTTGTTTGAATACAAAGTAGCTACAATATAATTAATATGACTTATATTTTTCAAACGCGCACTAGAGAGAAAAGAATCCCTCCCACAACAGATGGTTGATAAACTTTCATCCATGGTACGACACAATCGCACAAATACGAGTATTCTCCTTATGTGTATCATAGCTTGAAAGAAAATGATCTAAATAGCCGTTCAGTAAACTACCGTTAAGTAAGATTTCCTCATAAAAAATTAAACACATCAACCTTTTAGTCACAATAAAATCGTTATAATTAAATTTCAAACCAAAACCGATAAAATATTTTTAACAAATTTCAAAATTAAACTATTTTTTAGCTACACTAAATTAATTGTTAACTCTAAAAATAAAAAAATAATCTTATTTATCACGAAAAACTATTCCAAGATATTAATTTTTAACTAATCTTCAAGTACAATTTAAAAAAAATTTCAAATTTTATAAATTTGGTCACAAGTAGACCAGATAAATAAAGACATTATTATTTATAGTGTAAAATAAACGCCTGTGTCCTTTTTGAACAATATTGTTAAAGCTATACACAAAAAATTACAAATTTTAACAAAGTCTGTCATTAGTTACCAATTACGAAATGATTTTTATTTACAAATTATCTAGTGCCTTTCTTAAATTAATCAATTTTAATAGAAAACCTCATCAGAAAATTACCCATAAACGAATTTTCCCCTAAAACACAGCATACGTTTCTAATTTTAGTTTGAAACACTCCCCAGATATACATTTTAAATAAAATATTTGGTCTTTTGGAAAGTCATTCATCAGTTGACTACATTTTAACGAATTTTTAACCAAAAACTAAGCAAGCCTATACAGTGAAATTTGTTATTTGTCAAACAAATCATAGATATGCATTTTAAACTAAAATGATTAGAGCCATTTCCGTAAAAATTTGGAATTCAAAATACACAATCATCAGTGGAATACATTTAATTTTAGAGCTAAGGTCAAAATAGCCCTATAACATATATATATATATCACGCTTGAACCATTTTGGATTCGTGATTAGGAACAGAAAGACAGTCAGATAGATAGACATGGGGATACAGAGGTTTTTTTCAGTATTATATTAATTTATCTTTATATAAGAAAGTAAATGAAAGGTAAGTTGCATCGCACAAACTTTCTCTCACTTTTATTTTAAAAGAGGCATTTTCTAAAAACTCGAAAATATGTTAAAAAATAAATAGTTATATACATGGATGAAGAAACACTACATCAAAGATAATAAATAAAATAATATACACTGTTACATACTTACCATATGGCATTAGGAACACTGTTACATAAAAAAAAGAGAAATAAATTTGTCCAACAAAGAGCACGAGACTCAAATTCATTTTCAAATGCCTGAATTCAATTGTATTTATATATTATGATAGCTCAGACACTATTAGTTTTATAAAGTTTTATTTCGGCTAAAAGAATGTTATCTTTAATAATGATAAGCTATATCGTATCTCAAATAGTTGCGGGGAAATGAGGAAAATTGAAAAATTTCCTTTATTTAGAATACTCTAAGAGTAATTTTCATGATAAAATAAGAATCGCTATCTTGTTTAAAACATAAACAGTGACCAGATATAACATTTAATCAAAATCTTTAGAGAAATTTCGATAAAATCACTTTTTTATTATTTTGTCCTTCAGTAAACTACCCTTAAACTTAGGGTTAGATATCAAATTCCAAAACCCCTTGGGGGTAGCCCTATTAAAAATCCAGATATCAAGCTTTAGCCCAATCAGTAAAATATTTATTGCTCTAGCCCGAGGTACAGACAGACAGACGGCATAGGGAAAACAACATTTTCTGTTTTAGGGGGTCATGAAACTTCTACATTTTATCAAAACCTAGAGCTCAAATTGTTTGACAAACACAATACTTTCTCTCCGAAATAAACAAAAACATATAAATGGGACCCGACTCGGTGGCGTAGTTGGCTAACGCGCTTGTCGTGTTGAGCTCGACTGCTGCGGACGGGGAGATCGAGGTTCGAATCTCGGTCGGGTGGACTGTGGCTGGTTTTTCCTAAATGGCTTTCCACTCTCCCTCCACTCAAATGTGGGTTCACTTCCTCTAATTCAACCTTCCTAATTACTAATCCATTAGCGTAATTAGTACTTAAAGGGTATAACCCGAACGGTTAGTAAGACGCGGTGCTAAATATTATTTATATGGGTAATTTGCCCTCCCAAATTTCATCTTTATAATTATTTTACTTAGAAAGTGTACAGTTATAACCGTAATTATCTCGTTAAGTTTACCTTTTGCCTTTATTTATATTATATTTGTAGGGTTCCTACACTTTTGGGCATGTGGATCAAATATTAAGTTCGCCTATTCTGGTTTGTCGGTGAAAGGTGACGAGGTTCAAATACCATCTCTCCTTCCACGAGAATAAGAGAACATTTCCTATAAGTTCCATCTTTATTATCGGCTATAGATAAGTATTGTCTAATACGCACAACTTAGACGGTAGTAAGGAGCTGGTTTAGAAAGAATACAATAGAGACACAGTGATAAGCTTTTAACAGATCTTATGTACACTATTAAACCAAATATATTATAAAATATAAATATTAATGTCAAATACTATACAGAGTGTTCATATATGGCTTATGTAGAACGATGTAGTTCAATAATAAATATATTATAAGTGGTATATTTTAACACAAGAAACAAAGAGTATCTGTACTAAGTTCTATGCAATGTTTTGCAACCAGTTTGAACTATATGCATTTAGCTACGCTAATTGACTAAACATAGGGAACGTTGAATTTAGAGGAAGTTTAACCTCATTTGCTTGTATGGGAAGTGGTTGGCTGTTGAGGTAAAGCCACTCTACGTACGCCCAGTTAAGATCTAATTGCTAACTTCCTCATCACCGGCAAGTGATAGATAATAAGCTTGACATTTAGTATAGCCACTGGTGTGGTTTGTTTTATTTTTTGATTATTGGTCTATGGTACAGTACAGTACATCTATAGCCAGCCTTATATTATATATTATATACTAAGGTGGGAATGTAACGAACGCGAATTAAGGGCAGCGTTTTGCAGAATTAGAGAAAAATCAATCAAATATTGCTCCAGTAGAAACATAATAGTTTATTTTTCTTAACATGGTGTCATCTACAGTTCTTTAATATCATTCATGAACACATTAACATTTGATTACCTAATTTTAAAATTAAGAGAAAAGTTGTTATAAATTTCAGGAAACCCTTGACAGATATTCAACAAAAGATTGATATCAGAATGTGACAAAAACTGAGCTCTATATTTCTACTTGAGCAAATTTAGATTCATTTTGGCCCAAAATCAGTTTTTATATATATAAATTGAAAAAACACTGCCTCTAACTCTCGTTCCCTATATGCCCAACTTAAATTTGGGGAATATATCACAACGCCATTTTAAAATCATTAATCAAAATAGATATAAAATTAAAGGTTACAATTTAAACTCAATTTTGTGTGCAAAAAATCTTATTACGGTTTTATAAATATTATCTTATCTTTAATATAATTCATTTGAATAAAGTATAGAGGATTTTTTTTCATTCTCATTTTAATTTGGTTTTGTAAAACGTCCGATAATGAATGAATGCTTTTTTTTGCAAGTATATGCTATTTATCCTAAGTAAACATGCTGTTTAGAGGTCCAAGACGCACTTTAGTGGTCAAATGATCTAATCTGTTAAAAGGCTGGTCTATCGATGACGTAGAGATCTGGGATATAATCCTAGTCAGCTATACTATGGGTAGTTTATCCTAAGCTACTATCCACTCTTCCCAAATCAACTGCGAATACATTTCTTTTTAAAAATTCAATCTTCCTCATTTCTATCATATAAGCATAATTATTTCATATTCGTATCACCTGAGCAAGTATATAGACATGTTGACAAAAAAAATTAGGTCAACCCTATATCAATTTAAGATGTGATTGAAAAGGAACATCTTAAACACAAACCGGAAAAAAATACCTTAACATCCGAGTCAAGCAAAAAAATGCCAAACAAATAAAATAAACGATAAGGATATCAATGTTTAAAATTTGAGAGGATTTTAATAAAACCAAATATTAAAAATAATATAATTTAAATAATACACTGCTTCATTCAACTAGGAGTATGTAGTGACCAAGGATATTATAGGAAAACCTTATTTTAAATTATATATATTTTTAAATATTAGCTACCGAATATCTCGAAACTTAGATAAAATAAAAAAATACCAAAATTATTGACCTGGCTTACTTTAAGATTAGTGATAAATTCCTATACCTTATTTCAGTCGGTATCTGGTCCACCTAGTGAACTAAATGTCTCGCAATCGATGCCTAAATTGGCAAAAGAAAATATTGTTAAATTTTGGCTTCCCCCCTTTATAGAGATAATCTAAAGATGGGGGCTGAAGGGGTGTGGTGCTGGTTCTTGAGTTAAACTATTTCATTAGAGGGTGACCTGGCGGTCTAGGGGTAAGGTGTCAGACTTCTGTGCTGGTGGCCGGGGTTCAATCCCCGTTCCCGGCAAAGATTTATCTGATTACCAAACCCTTCCTTCACCTCTGACAAGACATCTTGTAAATGTGAGGAATGCCAGGCCTCCACCGTGGTTCGGATTCCACGTTAAACTGTAGGTCCTCCATTTCATCTCACAATCACCGTACCATTACACATTAGCGTAAGTGCGTATAACCCGAACGGGTAGTAAGACGCAGTGATAATAATAATAATATTAATAATAATAATAATTTCATTAGAGGTTGCTGATGCAACCAATCGATTCATAAAGCGAATTTTAATTACACTATTTCAAACAAAGAAATGATTAACTATATAAATAAGACTAACTTTAACTACGATTTGCAAGTTTTAATTGTTAGTTATTTAGGCTACTATAAAACATCCTAAAATACTCTCCTGCTGTATACTAAAATAAGCAGCATTGAGCGAGAGATAAAAGTCGGTCGTCTGATCCCCCTACTAACATCTCTCCCTGTCTCTCCCACAACCAGCCAACCTCCACCCACCATTACCTCGCCCCCCCCAGCCCTCCCATCACCCTCCTGCTACGCCAGAACTCACCGACCACCTGGTCTGGTCAAGGGTCGTACACTGACCTCTATCTGCAATCACCTGGCTAGCGTCTTAGTACCATACATTTCCACACCCACCTACACTGGACTTCTCTCAACGAGCTCAAGAGGACTCGCAAAAGGACCTATACAAAATAGTGGCTAGCACCTTTGAGCAAAACACTTTTCTGAAGTAGGCCCTTCTCCACTTTAAGACGAAGTGGTTCTTTGATTGAAGTGTCTAGCACTAGGTCTGGTCAATGGTCAACTCTAAAAGAATACTTGGGACAACCAGCAAAGGAGCTACGATTTGGGTGTTCCTACAATGTTAAACTTTATATCAGTGGTCACGAAGGCTAAGGCATCAGATTTTGTAAGGCTTGGTCTTAGCAAAAGGTGTTTCCCGAATACGTTTACACTCTCCCTTTGTTGAGATGTGGGTACATTTCCTTTAATGTGTAACTCTACTAATCCATACCATGCCTACACCATTAATGTAAATATTTGGTTACTGGATATAGTAACTACACACAATATAAAATTATAATTACCATCTGTGTCCCATTTATTTGGAAATTTTATGAAAATAAGTACGATTCATACTTTCAAATTGATACGTTGAGAAGTTTATGTAGCCCTGGTTTTGGTTAAAGGGAGTGCTGACGAAATACGTTATTAATTGTATAATGATTATACCTACTATTCAATTAATAAATATATGAGAGTTTAGAATAGGGAGAGTGGTTCTAAGTCACTTTAGCTCTTAAGCGGTGCACCAGTATAATATTTGCCTTAAGAGAGTGCCAACTATACCACAAATAAAATTCTTTAAACATTCGTTTCCAAACAAATTGTAAGATATCTTAATATTGTGTAGTTTCAAATATTGTAAAATATACCAAGTACTTTTTCATTGTGACTTTAATTTAAGCGTCATAATTTCCTAGTTTAAAAAAGTATTTTACTATTATAATATTATTCATGCTTTGAGGTTCATAAATAAACTTGATTTATTTAAAATGGTTTTCCTCTAATTAGCTTTCGATAAATATATATCTTTAAATGTATTCAATCATATTCAGAGCTATTTATGCATTAAATGTAGAACGAAAAGTTTTGAGAGTACTCTAAAATTCGAGATCAAGTTGAGTTTTTGTATGAACTATAATTATTCAAAGACTTAAGTAAAACTTGAAAAAATCAATTTTTTGGAGATTACGATTTTTTCCCCCGAAGTTTATTCAATTGTAAGATATTATTTCATAACAAATCAAGTCACTTGATATTTCCCTTTGACTATTAAAAATATTGTACAGTAAATTAAATAACCGTTTATTAAAAAAATCCGAGTTAGTGCTATTATAATTATTCTCCCAAAAATATTTCAATTCAAAAAAATATAAGTTTGCAATTATATTTATTTATAATATATTTATAAAATAAAATCAACTTGAAATATTTCCGGTAAAAATAATGTTTATACTACATAAACTCTGGAAAAAAAAATATTGAGTTTTTCCATCAAATTCGAATCTCTGTAAATTGTTGGTTAACCCTTGGTTACAATTCACAATAATATTGACTACTGATGACGGGGAGATCGGGGTTTGTCGTCCCACTCAGTAATACTGAGGGTGTTTTTCCTAAATATTTCACACTCTCACTCCCAGCAAATATGGGGACACTTACTTAAAGTTCTACCTTCAATATCCTTATACCGCTATTGTATATGTAGAAATACCAATAATAGCCAATAAAACGCTATATAAACCAATACGTCACCCATTTAGATAGAAACTACCTACCACCCATGTGGTAATGGTAACTAAGACATTAATAATGTATTGAAAATTGACAAACATCTTTTAACATGCATAAGTGAAGAGGGATGGACGCATGCTCTTACTATGAATAATCAATCGTAGCTGTGTTATTTTTCTCCAAAGAAAACTTAATTTTTGTTAACATTTTATTCAAATACTGTATGTTTTATCTAAATTGAATATAGTGAAAGAAACGGGTCACTGAATAAAATTCATCATGGCCCAATAAAATAAAATTTTGTGCATCGTTGAGCTCGTACTTAACTATTTAAAAAGTGCTTGTATACAATAATAAAATCCGACACCTTAGTTGAGTAGGTAGCGTGTCTGTCTACTGAGCTAAAAGTCCCGGGTTTGATTCTCATCATGGCCGAAAAATGTATCTTGGGTTAAATGTAAGTATACCCTTTCAAAGTGATGAAGTAATGGCTGGGGACTGGATGCTGTATCTGTCTAGGTTTTAAGTTATATTACAAGGCATATGATGCTACAACAGGCCTATCAAGCCGGTAGTGGAAGATATATAGCTTGAATAAAGAACTGACACAGGCCTTAGGTTGGAAACAGTAATGGAGATAATTTAATGTTAATAATAATAATATAATATAATATATTTACGCTTTTATAGTTGAGAAAAATCGTAGAGGATGAAATGTTTGTTTTCACTTTGGGGTCATCCTTAAAGTTCCTTGGGGCTTCTACGGAAGAGGGAGGTCAGTATTTTTTTACGTATACTTACGAGGGGGAGGGGAGAGTCAGAAACCATATATTATGTAAGGTTTTTATAAATATTTATGATGAGACAAAATATACTTTTATTTCGTCCAATACTAGAATATATTTACTATAAAATTTAACTTATAGTTCATTTACTTACTGCATAAAGTATTTTACAATTTCTTATTACTAAATTTATTTCCAATCCTTATGTCTAAAAGCAAATAAATGATTAAATGATCTAATTTACCAAATCATTAATAAAAATACGTAAGATAGTGGGTAGGCTGGGGGTAGATAGAAAATCATTTAAAAAGATTAGCAATTAAAGAACGGCCTCGTTGTTAAATAAAATTAATCTACTAAACTACAGAAATACAAACTAAAATCTCAGTCTGATTTGAAATGAGTGTAAGAACAGTTAGTAATTTAATAATGTGGCCGTATATTTGACTGTTAAAAATTTCATCCGTTTTTACAAATCAAAGATAAACTTATTATTCATGATCGGCTAGCTAGCGTAAAAAATATATAAGATAATTTAATTTAAGACTAAAGCTGTCGTTGTTTTAAAATCCTTTCTTCGCCGATTATATTAACATAATTATTCGGTAAGAACCTGCTGACATTCACAGTAAGACCTCTTAATTTAATTAATATTGGTTGACAAATGGCACCCGGACATAAAACCCACCCAGATAATTTTAGTTTGGAGTGCTAACTATCTCAAACAAAGCTATTCAGGACATTTACTTACTGAGGGTCTTCCATCATTTATAGTTCAAGACAGAGTCTGTGATGCACGTGTGAAATTGTATATTAATTAGTAGATCAGAAACACAATCATGGTTTACTCAAGGTCATACGTTACCACTTGTACAAACAGAGGATTTCATCAGCTCTTCATTAAACTAATAGTGATAAATAGCTCTGAGCAAAAAAACAAAACTGAATAGCATCTGTAAGAAGGAACCGTATTCGACTCTCGTACATCTATATCAATAAACAATAAATTTAAGTTTACTTCGTTTCCTACTCATTCTGTACAGTTAAACATTTCTCATCTAAATTCTAAAAGCAAAGTGTAAAATATTTGATCATACCTCTCACTAAATAATCTTACACTCATTAAATTATTTAAAAAAAACATGACTTGTTTGATACATTAATATTTGTAATCTAGTAAGTGAAGCTGAAAAGCCTAATTGTTTTATCAGAAAGAAAACACAAATTTCAAATAATAATTTAGAGGTTAATAAACAACATATCCTTTGAAATGGTTAGTGAGGTTAAATATTTAGGAACAGTTTTAACTAGAAAATATAATATTGTATTAGAAGTTAAGGAAAGAATAGTCAGGTAATGCATGCTACTAGTTGGTCAGTTGGACTGCTGTCCAAGAATGTAAAATCTCAAAACAATAATTTTACGGGTTGTTCTCTTGTTCTCTTACCTTACATGACAAAAACATATTTAGTTTTTTCGATTGCCAGGTGCTTAAGAAGATGTTTGGTCAAAAAATGGATGAAGCTATTGGGGAGTGGAGGAGGTCACATAATAGTAAGTTACAAACTCTGCAGGGTACTGAATGGCAAGCCCAATGGGAAGAGGCCATTGGGAAGACCTATATGCACATGGGAGAGTAACATTAGAACTGACCTGAACGAGATAGGGTGTAATGAGGTGGACTGGATCGTAAGTGCGGCAATGAACTTTTGAGTTCCTAATGCCCTAGTGTACCTAAGTAATTAATCTATTCACTTACATGACAAAATATAAGCGTGTTCACAATCCGAATTCGAATAATGGGACGTCAATTGGAGATCTAAGGTATGGAGTATACATGTAGTTCTATATATACATACAAAAATAGACCTTACCTATTTTATGGAACATAACTCTAATCTTACACAGATAATTTTAGGCTTAGTTAAACCATTACCAAATATATACATTTATTTCTGGGCTTAAACCTGTAAGAATTATCACCTGGCATAGCTTATATGCCAAAGGAAGCTGGTAAATTTTATATCCAACATCCAAAACCATAACCTCAAATTTTAAATAAACGACAAAGAATATAATTTAGCACATGTTTAAAGATACGTACACATCTATTTGGAATTCTTCTTGGTTTCAAAATATTGTTTCCTAGAGCTTTATGTTTAAAATAATATATTTATCTATGCCCTCCATTTTTCTTTACTTTATTTACTTGTCTTATAAAAGTATATGTATAATTCGACAAATTAAAGCTCTGAGAAAAGATGGAACCTAAAACACAGTAGAATAATTGGTATTTAATTAATACTACAAATAGTTCATAATAAGTTCACCAGATTCTCCTACAAGTCCAGAAAATCAACATATTTACACTAGTGAGATGAAGATGATAATATTTCAATTGTAAAGGCTATATACCCGCATTTGAGTTGAGGTAAAGTGAGAGACCACTTATAAAACATACACTTCGGTACACTGATCTGGGATTAGAACCCTGACCTCATCCACAACACAAAAGAATGACACCTTTGTCTGCGCCCATTAGAAGAAGGAAAAGTAATGGAACATAGCTACTATTTTATATATTCAAGGTCAGTGGAAATTCAATAAACCTAATACCTAACTATTTTCCATTAAATATATATGCTGTGAGATTCCTTAAGTCACGACTAACCAAACCTATTTTTAATTATACAAGCCATGGTCTGAAACTTAAATTAAGTGTGTAGCAAGTCTCTATACTGAGTTAAAGGTCCCAAGTTACATTCCCGACATGACTTGAACATAAATCATTGGTGAAATGCGGGTTGACCCTTTCACCTGGTTGTATTAACGGTTGGGGTCTGGATGTTGTGTTTGTCCTAAAGCTAAGATAATTTATAAATTATATACTGATATAATGTCAGTTCAGAAAGTACACATTAAATACCTCAATTAAGTGAAACAAAAAATTACAAGCATATTCAATATCAATTACTATATATATATATATATATATATTTGTTAATATATGCTAAAATTAGAATATATATATTATGAGTGTACATAACAAAGTAAATTTAAAAAAATTGTGATAAAGGTAAAATGACCATTACTATAAGGTATTATTTTAATATATTCATAGTTCTTGACTCAATGAAGAAGCATTTTAGACCAATTAATAATGTGTTTTATCATGCTTTTGAAAGTGAGGTTCTACTGATTAAAATTATTTTTAACCACACGATCATTAATAATATAATTTTTCAAATGTTGTTATTTTATGGTAATTCAACATGATGGGGAGGGGAGGGGCTTTAACCCTGGAACTTTGTGACTAAACTATAATCAAAAACAATCGTTTTGTAAACATATCTTTGTCCCCTACCATAGAGCAGAATACATTCGGATCTTGGCAATTGTGGTCAAAAATGGAAATCTTCAATTTTAAACTGGTTATTATTGGATATGCAAAGACTACATATAATAATTGGTTCTATTTTTTTAAATAGTCTCAGATCCTAAATAAGAGTTCCAATATGATATTAAATAATTTTCCAAACCTAGTTATGAGACACATCTATAAAACTGTGTGGCCACAGACAATTCAGTACTTAATGAAAGGGAATAAATTTAATATCACGGCTATATATTTTTTGCCTCGTCCGTAATCTAATACTTGGAACAGGCTAATCTTAATATTTTTTTGAAAATTATTTAATTTCTTTCTCAATTACAATATGCAACGAAATCCCGCGATCATTTACCCATTATTAGAAAGTTTGATTAAAAGACTGATTTCTTCGAAATGTTAAGTTAAAAGTTGTTGAAATATGGATGAGAAAAACTGGTTACCATATTAATAATTAATTTGCCTTGAACACGCTAAAATGAAAGAGAGAAACGAAGACCCTTCACTAATTGTAAATAGTCCGTTGAAGTAGATAAACGTGTAATTTAATGGCAATTTTGAAAGATCAATAAAACTAAAAATTATTTCTTGATAATCATAATTGGGATTAACTTTTAGTTAAATTAAAATTGTTTAACTCCTATAAAAAATATTGTTGATAAACTATTTGCTACTGGCATCGATAGACACGTGTACTTCAAGTTGAACTGGTCTGGTTTCCTAGATGGGGATAATTTTGGAATTGAATCCGGGCCAGGTACACTGATAGATTACACAATTTACCTCCAAGCAAATGCGTGTATACTTCTTTTAAACACTATCTTCCTCATCCCTACCCGTCTATTTAAATAAAATAGAGATTGTCTGGTTGGGCAGTTGGATCCAGAGCAAATATTTTAAATTTTTTAGAATTGTTTTTATATCTCTTATTATTAATGTTGTTGTGTTTTGCCAGTATTATAGTTTAAGTATGTGAAATCCTGAATCTCATTTTTTAAAACAAAAACTTTATTAAAATTATTATTATTATTATTATTATTATTATTATTATTAGCACCGCGTCTTACTACCCGTTCGGGTTATACGCACTTACGCTAAAGTGCAATGGTAGGGTGATTGTGAGATGAAATGGAGGACCTACAGTTTAACGTGGGATCCGAACCACGGTGGAGGCCTGGCATTCCCCACATTCACAAGATGTCTTGTCAGAGGTGAAGGAAGGGTTTGTTAATCAGATAAATCTTCGCCGGGACCGAGGACTTTATTAAAAGGGGTTCAATTTTTAACACATTAGACATTTAGAGTTTTTTTAATGAAATTTCAACTTTTGTGAAAAAAAAAGGAATTATTATTTTTTTAAAGAACTTATTTATATCATATTTTTGCTTTTTGTAAGAGAATTCCTTTTCCTAAATTAGATAATTGTGATGCAAACTTTGTATTTTAAGAGAAGTATAAACATTCATAAGCTTTTAAAATGTCAGGAGATTTTCTTTAAACGTCTTTTATGTGGTGAACGTTTCAACTTAGAAACTCTTCAACCTTAAAGGAATTGTATTCTTTAAGTTGGGAAAAATATTAATTACATTTAGTGTGACCACGCAAAACATTCTAGAGATATATACAACATTAAAAATAATACAAAGTAGTTAAAGTGTAATAGTTATTAAATTAAAAGTGTCATTAAAAGAACTAACTAATTCAATGAATCTTTAAATATATTAATTCTACCCGATCTTAACCTATCTAAGCTATACACATTTTAATAACGCCAATGTGGTAGGTACGATGAATTTTTAATGTAGATGAAATGCACCCATATTAGCATGGAGGGAGCTTGGGGAACTATATAGGAAAACATCTTATACACCTGGCTGGTATTATTAACGAGACTTTCCATCACTGATAAATTTGACTAGATGGCCCTGGCGTATAGTACGCTTGCTCGTCCATGCGTTTAAATAATAGTATTTCTTTGTTTACCACAACGTCTTACTACCCATTAGGGCTATACGCTAAGAGTATTTAGATCTATCTACATTATTCTATGATATTAACTGAGATTCACTTCATCAATTTTATATTATATCATAAATTTTAAAATAAAAAGTGAAGAATTTTAAAAACTAAATTCACATAATCATTCAATTTTTCATAAGTTTTATCGTGAAATTGTGTCTTTCTAAAGATAAAGGTTGCAATCTGAAAGTAACAAAATACAATTCTTTACCTAGAATATTTTTAAATAGTATTAATATTAATTGTTTATAAGTTGTTAATACTATCTGTATCTAGTTTTTGTCTAAAGGACGTATATTTTGAAAACGGCTTAAGGTTTATATAAGAAATGCTCTAAAATCTTAACTAATTAAAAGTATTTTAAAATGTGTGTATACAAAATACAAATTAAGTATACACCATATTAAGTAAGCCAATTATTAAATGGTTTTGTCTAGTACACATAATTGCACATTGTTACTTGTATGAAAAAAAGAGTATGTCTATAATTTAAATGAGTTTAGTGCACAGAGTCCAACTAACTGTCCAGGTTATATTTCATTTATTTGAGCTATTTAAAGAACACTTTCTGCACCGACTGATTATATCAGCAAACACCAGTAGATTTGTCAAAATTAAGGGTGTTCATAAAAATATATTTACTCTAATAAATGTTTATAAATGAAATTTTTCTCAAATAAAAGGCAAAACGAGCCCAGAAGGATATTTTAATTATGGTCTACGAATAGAAATATAAAAATATTCTTTAAGTTTTGTTTTATTTATTTTTGTTATAATTAGTAGAATTTTATAATTATTATTATTTGTTTATGATATTATTTTATTTGTTCAAACGATAGGCCTAAATGACCTACATCTCAATAAATAAAAGTTTGAATAATATTTACTTCCAAAGATCAATCTAAAATGTAACTACTTCATTTTAATGATATTTAATAAAAAATTAAAATTATTTAAAGTATTGAATAGCTTATAAATATTCATTGCTAGATAAAAAAATCAGATTGAAAGTTAAATTTAGTGGTTGTTTATTATTATTTATCACCGCGTCTTACTAACCGTTCGGGTTATACGCTTTAAGTACTAATTACGCTAATGAATTAGGAAGGTTGAATTAGAGGAAGTGAACCCGCACTTGCGTGGAGAGAGAGTGGAAAACCATTTAGAAAAAACCACCCAAGTGCACCCGACCGAGATTCGAACCTTGATCTCCCCGTCCTCAGCAGTCAAGCTAAATACAACTAGTGCGTTAGCCAACTACGCCACCGAGGCGGATAATTATTTTAGGTTTATTCACTTCATAAAATGGTTCATCTACGTTTGCCAAGTAAAAATTAGTTTAAGATATATATATATATATAATATAACAAACATATCTAGAACACTAGAAAAGTAGATATAATGTATATATATACATTATATTATTATACATTATATATACATTATTATACATTATATATATATATAATATAACAAACATATCTAGAACACTAGAAAAGTAGATATAATGTATATATATATATATATATATATATATATATATATATATATATATATATATAT
>CABFOV010000100.1:180354-191570 GCA_902141375.1 Timema poppense
CACACACACACACACACACACACACACACACACACACACACACACACACACACACACACACACACACATACACACTCTATCTCTTTTAACAAGTTTATTCAAAACATGTAAACTATGACTAAACTTTCTCTGATGCAAATGAAGAAAATTGTTCATATTAAAAACGTAAAACAATTTAATGCAATATTTTACAATATTTTTCTGGGAGAATAGAAAAAAATTGAGTGAATATCTGGACTCAATAAACTTGCGGAATACTTCCAATGATATCCAGGGAATATCAAGATACAACCAACATACACCGTCAAGAAAAATCTTATTTTACCGTGAGATTGGGCAAGCTCAAATTCACCACAATTATATGACCGATTCGCTTCTTTTGAAGATTAGGAACAGAGTTTCCCAACGCGGGTCTCTAGGACTATTATTAGATTTTAGGAAGTTGTTTCAATATTTTTATAAAAGTAAGTCCGGCAATTAGTTTAGTTATATCCAAACGCTACATCCAAGTGTGTAGTTCAGGGCATACCGTCTAAGGCTAAGGTCAGAATGGCTCCATTTTATAAAGTAAATTTCTCTGATTTATACGGCCGAAGGTGCACGACAGTACAATGTGGTCCTACTGCTTCCAGCTACGGCTCTACACCGAACAATATTTTCACCAAGGTCTTATATAAACTTGCAGAAAAGCACTCCACGTAGTTCAAAATGGACAATGAGTTTTATAATATGTATTTTTTAGACACCAGTCCTTTATTAATAATCCTGTTGTGTTAGAAGAGAAAAAAAGGTGTGGCTTAGAAAATATACACTATATATATATATATTGTATATAAAGACAGAAATGTACCCCTTAAATGTTTCCTTTCTGTCATTCATGTTATCAAATTGTCCAAATCAACCAATGCCAGTCAATATTAACCTGTATTGAAAATAATGGAGATTTTAATAGAAATCTCTTTCAGATGCTGCAGTAGAGAACATTCAGAGCACTGCAGATACGGACAGAAAAATCAAACTCATTTTATTTCGTGTACGGCAGTGTAGCCCGTTGCTACTGTGACCCCTCACATTACTCGATAGGATATGTTTCTTTGGCCGTATCCGGCAGAGCAGAATTACTGTCAAGAACGTAGTCAGTGCAACCTTATCCTAAGATTCAAATAGTTTGTAATTAATGTTCAGTTACAGTACATATGTAAAGAAAATAAGTTCGCACAATTTTTATCGGTTTGGATATTAATTCAAAGCCATTTATAAAAAGGTACATAAGAATCTAGCACATAATCTATTTTGAACTCCAAAAAACTTTTATTCAACCTAATTTCACAGACAGCAGGTGACCTGGCAGTCTAGGGGTAAGGTGTCGGACTTCTGTGCTGGGGTCCAGGGTTCAATTCTCGGTCCCAGTACAGATTTATCTGATTACTAAACCTTTCCTTCACCTCTGACAAGACATCTTGTGAATGTGTAGAATGCCAGGCCTCCACCATGGTTCGGATTCCACGTTAAACTGTAGGTCCTCTATTTCATCTCACAATCACCCTACCATTACACATTAGCGTAAGTGCGTATAACCCGAACGGGTAGTAAGACGCGATGATAATAATAATAATAATAATAATAATAATAATAATAATAATTTCACAGACCTATTTGAATACACTACAACCCGAAGGGGATTTGTTCTCATTTCATATATTTATCCGTTTAAAATACAACGCCTCGAAAATATTGACTTGGTACTGCCAATACTTATATACGCCTAGAAACAAAGATAAGATTATTAATTATAACTTATTCACTAGGCTTTTTGTTCTTGTTAACCTGTTAGGTTATACGCATATTCACTAATTACGCTAATGTGTTGGGGTAAGTAAGGTTGAGTTTATAGGAAGTGTACTTTCACTTTCGTGGAGAGAAAGTGGAAAATTATTTAAGAAAACAAATCCTCAGTAGACACAACCGGAATTTGAACCTCGAACTCCCGAATATGTGACAAATGGTACCTTTTGATGGGAAGGTGTACAAGGCTTCAGTTTTAAATTAATTTAGTTTACTTTAATATAATTAGTGTGCGAGATGCCTCTGATATGAAAGTTCATGTAGAAAAGGAGATCCCAATGGTAATGGAGCGTTTCATGTATTTGTAATTTAGCTTAACCTAACAAAACCTAACCTAACCTGGCCTGACTTAACCTTATCTAACCTAACTCACTATTTAACTTACACTAACTGAAATGTTGACGTACTCAAAGCTACCTACTATCCAGTAATGAACCTTGCTTGACCATATTAGCTCTTTTAGGTTAAATAAATAGAAGTGGTACCATTTGCCGCATTGTAAATATTTTGAAGTCATTAGTAGACCATTTTCAAGTAGGGTGGTATAAAATGTCACGAAAAATCGAGTGGTAAGAAATGTCGCTGGAACCATTTGGCGGGACACCAATCTCCCGGTTATCGGAGGTCTAGTCTATTGCGAGATTGACGCCTTAGACCATGTGTCCACTGGAGGGGTAACTTTGCCTTATTAATTGATTGAATTTGTTTGAATGATTAATTTTGTAGTATTTGTAATCAAAAATGATAAATGATACATAAACAAAATTAGGTAATAACATACAATAAGAACCATTTTGTTTTGGTCACAGGCACTGTACTTACTACAAACAATCCACTGTAGCGGCTAAATTATAGTAGACTCCTACTTACAATAATAGCATCACTTTTCCGAACACTTTGCGTTTGTTTTTCTTAGTGTGAAAACAAATGTGTTTCATTTGAAAATGCAGTGCATTAATCCTTTAACGAAGACCACAGTAAACAGAAAAGAAAAGACAGGTTTGAGTAAAGGGGAAAGGGTAGATTCCCCTAATGACCAAAACATTCTATTCGTCGCACTTATCAGTAATAATAGCTATCTGTATTCTACTGTATTTCGATTCCTTCTCTTTCACGTAAACAAAACAACATTTGGGGGACGTACGCGTATTTAAAAGAGGAAAGAGAAAATCGCATGGAAGCTTAGACTTGTAGTCGAAGAAAAGGAAGAAGTGTAAACTGTTCACGGAAGAGTGAGTTTAGAAATGTTTGATAATTGACAGCGAGCAAAAGACAATGTTTTTAAGGACAAAGACAAATGTACTCATGTTCACAGTCCGACATTTAGAAAGGTTTTCTTTTGTAACAAAGTTTACTCTATTTTCATTTTTAGCTTTTAATGAAATCGTTTAAGTAATTGCGTTTAGGCTTGATAGTAGTATATCTAATATAATCTTGAATGTATTGATCAGTGTTCACAAAAAATAAAATATTCGCTTGTATTATGACACTGCGTCCTACTACCCGTTAAGGTTATGTGCTTATTTATTAATGACGCTAATTATTTTGGCAATGAAAACCATTTTGAACAAAACCAGCCTCAGTACACGAGACTGAGAATCAAACCTGGATCTCCCTGTCATTGGCAGTCTAATCTACTGTAAATGCAGCGCCTTCTACCATGCATCCACCGAAGCAGGTGCTAGTGTTATTATTAGTACAATCATATGTAGTAAATTTTGAAGACTAGACATAGAAATTGTACAATTAAATATATTTTAAATATTATTAGCATGAATATGCATTTATAAATAGCTTTAAGATAATATTAATACAAGCTACATGAATGTTAGTTGAAATGTATTTTTGATGATTATGTGTTTTCGATTTGATTTGAGTCAAATAAAACAGGATTGTTATTTTTATTAAATGTAATATATACAAATATTAATTAAGAAACTGTTCTACTTCGCGGATAGCGTGAAACTAAGTTTGGACCTTAAGCTACATCTTAGTGTTTTTTATAATATTCCTGATGTTAATACATTGGAAATGAAATAATTGCTTTGATTTTAATCATATTTTTAAATAATATAACACTAAAAATAAATATTTTAAAATATAGTAGATATTTCCCTGATTACAATTTTCATGTTGTCAAGTTTGAATATGTAAAATCTCACTTTTTTGAAATGTTTGTTTCTAGTGTAATCGTGTGTATAATATACTGGGTGGCTGGTCGTGATCTGCCTCTTCAAGACACGTTTATTAGCTATATCAGAGATTGGGTTTGCCAGAGAGTACCCTGTTATTGTGAAATATTATTTCAGACCCATACTTAACCGACCCTGATTGTAGTTGACTCCAATCTATTAACATTGTGCCTAATATATATTTACTTTGAAATGATAAGTTTAAAACTCGTAAATGTATCACTTAAACTGTTGGTTTATCTTAATATCATTTAGCTTACAACTAAACTCAAAGAATGTTAGCTAAACTAAGTTAATTAATCCTATAATTAACGCTAAAGAAAGAAATTTTCATATATTTTTTTTATTTATTAGAGGTATTACGTACATTTTATTAGCCAATTATTTTATCAGCAAAATACCTATAGCTTACTTAATATAGACCAGACATAACACCCATCCCCTTAGCCCTGGACGTTAATTAATCACTAATGATAGATGTTTCGGCAATACCGGAAATCGAGCCTAAGGCCCTTAGCAAGGTAGGCAGGCACTCTACCAACTAAGATGAGGTTTCAGATTTCAAAGTAATTAATTCCACCAAAGGTCACTAGGCCTAAAATATTTTGTTAAAACCTACTTCACGTAACGTAATTTAGCCTACATCGACAAATTTAATCAAAATTACAATTTGTACTTTATTCAAATTATATTAAATAAGTTGCCCATATGGGTGACCTGGTGGTCTAGGGGTAAGGTGTCAGACTTCTGTGCTGGCGGCCGGGGTTCAATCCCAGGTCCCGGCACAGATTTATCTGATTACCAAACCCTTCCTTCACCTCTGACAAGACATCTTGTGAATGTGGGGAATGCCAGGCCTCCACCGTGGTTCGGATTCCACGTTAAGCTGTAGGTCCTTCATTTCATCTCACGATCACCCTACCATTACACATTAGCGTAAGTGCGTACAACCCGAACGGTTAGTAAGACGCGGTGCTAATAATAATAATAAGTGACCCATATGTAATAATCATAACCATATGTTCATTACCTCACCATAATTATGTAAATAATACTTGGAGACTTGGTAGGACCGTGGCTTTTGGCGTCTCCATTAGGACAAGAAACGTCACGTCATCATCTAAATGCACATGTCTTGAATATGTTTACATGGATATTGACGATCTTTGTTGGTCCCTCATTTTATGAAATGATCTATATTTTCTTGGAAATGATTGTAGCCAATCAATGTTCTGGACATTCCCAAGTTAGCGAGCTCCACCTGCCCCACCCCTCTAACCATCACCTTTCATGTTTTGCTCTTTTGCGAAGTTAAAACGTCTTGCAAATTGAAAAGAGAGACATTTCTAGTCCGATTTAATGGAAGGTGAGTGCGGAGGGTCTGAGAGGGGTAGGAAGTGTAGTAAGGAAGAAGAGTTTAAAAGAAGTGAATTGAAGTAGAAATTTAAGAAAATAAAAGAAGAGTTTTAAAAGAGATGTTGCCAACGAATCTTTAGAGGGAGGATACGGCATCTTGGGAGGGGGTAGAAAAATATATATAGGAAGCGCAGCTCTGATTGTCGAAATAAAGAAAAGGCTGTAAAAGAGTACCTAAATGTATATTCAATCATTTTAGTGTATTTTATTTATTAAAATTAATGCAAATCGTGTAGTGTTTATAGGCTTAGGGAAAATTTATATTTTACCATTCTTTTACGACCATATTTTTTCAGTCCGTCTTAATACTTGTACTGGCTATTCCCATTTAATTTTATTTGCGGGGAAAGGATGAGGAAGATTGAAGTTAGAGTAAAATTCACCCCCCCCCAATTTTCTTGGGTGTATGAAAACCAACCTTCAGTAAACTAGTTCAGAATCCAAACCCTGGTCTCCTCATTGAAATCAAATAAAATTGGTCATGTCTACAAATGCGAGTACCTAGTTTGTATTTATCACCGCATCCTAACATCCATTCGGGTTTTGCGCTTATGCAGGTACTAATCAAACCATTTGTAAGGAATGAATAAGTTTTATTTCAACAGAAGTGCGCAAGAATTTGTCTAAATTAAGATTGTAAAAGCATTTTTAAAACCACCCTCAGCACACCCGATCTTGATTGGAGACCCGAACTTCTCGGTATCGTCAGTTCAATATATTGTGAGAGTGACGCCTTATATTATTAGATGTTCGGAGATAATCTACTAAGATACTAAAGACTAATGCTTACAATACTTAATATTGCAATTACATTACATTTAAATATATATTTTAAATTTATATATACATTTGTTTAAATTATCTAATATTACCTTATGTATTTATTTATTTATCGGGTGGCGTAGATCTGTAGAACTTTGATATAATTAATTATCTACAAGATAAATTACTTATTAATAGTATGGTACAAGCGTAAAAAGCAGATTAACAATATTATTAAATATCGTAGACGTATTATCATAATGGATAATGTCACAGTTGGATGTCCAAAAACCCAGCATGTTGATGGCTGCAGGAGTGGCTAATAAAATCCTTCTTGGTTCCTTCAAATTGTCTGATTGGACAGTCATGTATGATGTGATACAATGACTGTTCCAAAGATCCGCAGTCACATTGGAAGTTCTCATCCATTCCCCATTTATATAGCTCTATCTTACTTCTAGCGTGGCCAGTTCTGATTCTGTTTATCAGGCTCCATATTTACCGTGGTTGGATCATGCCTGGAAGTGGGTTTGTCAGACCTAGTTAAGCAGAGTATTCCTGGTAATGATAGGACAACCATGGATTTCTCCATTATTATTTCAAGTAAAATGCCTCTGAGGGGTGTTGGTTGATATTCTCCCAAATTATTGTTCTAGATTTTAATCTGGCAAGTGGAAGGTTGATCAGGGTATCATGGATTGGCAGAATTTTTGGGAATGATGGAATCTTTATTTTCTCTCATTCGCGTATTGTTGCTTGTTCTCGTCAGAGATCAGATGGTGCTATGTTGGCGATTATGAGGAGTGTTCCAGACACTATCCTCATTGCTTCGTTTGGATATACATCAACTTTATTAATGTGGTTACTTATACTCCACACAGGAGAATAATATTCAGCAACAGAGACAAGTTATTGTGCTGTATTCTTCAGGGTGCTTGCATAGGATCTCCAGTAAGTACAAGCCAATTTCCTCAATATGTTATTTCTTATTTTGAGTTTCCATACTGTTACTTAAATATCTTTATTATATGTCGAGGATCTGTCAAGTATCACTCAGAGATATCTGGGGTCTCAGTTATACGATAATCTCCCTCCGTGGAACATAAAGTTTAGCTCTTTATTTGCAAAGCGGTTACTCAAATGGAATATATTTACTTCTGTTTTACTGGGGTTTGGGCATAGTTTCCAATTTTTATAATATCTTTGTTTGGTGAGTGTCTGTTCTCCTTCTTCAAAAGTCTTGGTAAGGAAACTATTGCTAACTAATCGGCGTAGGTAGATTTCGTAGACTAGGTGGGAGGCGTGTCACTTGTGTAAAGATTGAACAAAAATAGGGCTAAGACTGATCCTTGTGTGAGGCCATTTGTTATTATATAAGATTTACTTGTTGCTTCCCCGACAGTAACTTTAAAATATCGATGTTTAAGTTTATCCTCCAATAGTGAAATGATTTTAGGAGAAGGGACGGTACTTTTTTATTTAAATACTAGTCCTTCGAGCCAGACAGTATCATAAGCCGCAGACAGATCAATGAAAACTGCTAAGGTTTTAGATTTTTGAAACCTGCTTCAATAAGTGATGTTAAGGCCAACACTTGCTCGCAGCATCTATTCTCCCTAAAGCCAGCCTGATGTTGAAGAGTTACATTATAAAAAAGATGGTATACTCTATTATACAAAAGTATTTCCAGTATCTTGTGGCAGACACTCGTTACTGCGATTGTGCAGTAGGTCACTGGATTGTTACTAGGTTTACCCTTATTATATAAATATTATTTAATGAAATGGTAGAATTGACACAAAAAAGTGATGATCAGATGTGTTTTAAATTAAATTTTCTCTTGTATTAAACATAATATATTATTAATGCCGCTCAATTCTTATATATTGTATATCTCTGCGATACTCTTATATTTAGTAACATGATGTGGTTGGTAGATAATGAAGTTTCTATGTTTGACAAAGTTTGTTAAAATATTTGTCTTTCTTATTGCTGGTGGTAATATTTCTTATCGTTAAGATATCAAACCATATTTTTCCTATATATTTAATTGAAAAATACAACGTTGCGATGGCAATCCCCCCCCCCCCCCCCTATGNTCCTATGGGTTATTTTTGTCAGGACAGGCTGTGAGAGGGGCTAGGTCGCTGGCAAGGTAGTTGTGTGTGATAAAGATAGACAATAAGAGTTTTTAGATTAAAAGAGCAAAGAGCGTGTATGACTCGGTTTATGGATGTTTCTGAAGTGAAGGGAGTATGCAGGTATAGAGGAATGTAGAGAATATTAGTGAGAATTGACTAAGAACCATGTTGTTATTTTTGAGCTATATCCTATCCACAGTTTATGGCCTAGCCCATAAGGGAATAGCGGGATTAGGTATGTATGTATTTATGTATGTACTTGGGAACAATTTTAAATTATAGTCTCCATGATCTTCCCCCAGTTAGCCTGGTGCTATCAAGCTCGACTTACTTATGAGGCGTTACGTAAATAATCACTTATTAATCATTTTAAACTATACAAATCCACTAAGATTACATCACACTGGTAGACTGTATTAATCTTGGTATTGGCATTAAAAACTAGCTTAAACATAACAAGGCCAGGTGAAAAGTAGTGGTTTTAGGGTGTTAATATATAAACCCAAGTTTATTGTTCACGAGTTAAATTTAGATTACATGTATTTGGTACAGTAGACTTTTATTTTTGGACTCTGAAGCTAGTTTTTGCCAAGCTATATTCCAATATGAGAATCCTTCCCTGGGAAGTAAGGGGCTGTAGTGATTACCCCCGCGACTTCTTCCTGATATACCAAAGCTGATTTCTATCTGAATGATTGAGAAAAGAGGTGTAGCTTGCGACCAGCGCTTAGAGAGCAATATTTTAAATGAATAAAGTTAGAGGAGCGAGATACAGACAACGTTTAGAGAGCAGATTCTCGATGGTAGAGGTTAGAGGGGTAATATGAAACCAGCGTTGAAAGAACAGATTTATAGATAGTCGAATTTACAGTTGAGTGATGCAACAATCGTTTAAGGAGTAGTTTGGTCAGTTGTAGAAGTTTGTGGTGCATTGTGCAGCCAACGCTAGGAGAAGGAGATGTTACAACACATCACTCCGGTGTGGAATTATTAAAATGTGATATAACATTGGTTATATAATCATGATATTATCATAATTGAGTCAGAGGCAAATTATTTAATTAATTATTAACTCAGAGTTTCAAAAGAAACTACCTGACTTTTGCAGTTGACACAAATACATGACTCAGGGCCCTTTTACGTTGCATACAAATTAGAAGTATGCTTAATTCATTTAATATAAAAGTGGTGTGACCGATAAAAAACTGACGGTGCCCCACGTGATCAATCCGGGATTGGGAGATCAGAAATCTCTGCTTTTGGGAAATTTTTCCAACTATTTTAGGTTTCCCAGGTATTTTCCCCCTTATATTTAATGTATCTTTAAATATATTGAAATTTCCGGACGTAATTTTTACCTTTGTGAATCTAAAATAACATTTTATAACATCGGGCTCAATTAAATATAAGTAGATCTACCATAGATAAATAAACACAGGGTGTCCGGAAACAGATAGCCCAAACTCCACATATAACTTGTTTGAGCCAATAATACTACAAAATCCCTGTACACTTCATCCGGAAAATTATGTTAATATCATGAAATTGTGTTCAAAGTTTCAGCGTACAGCGCCGGGAGAGCAAAGCTATCATGCATGCGTGTACAAAAAGTTGCATAGGAGTTGGGTGCACGGCACTGCACATGTAATGGTGGAAAACACTTTCTGTGATGTAGGACCGTTAATGATGACCCTCAGAGCGTATTCGCATTTCTCTATGGACTGGTGGGTTGTTTACTATTAATTGTGATATGTTCTCTTCCGTCCTCTTAAGATGTCGAGGTGTGTAGTGTCACGCGCCATCTCCTATGCAACCTGTTGTACATGCATGCTTAAACATCTTTGCTCTCCCAGCGATATACGCCGAAACGTTGAACACAATTTAATGGTATGAGCTTACTTTTCCAGATTAATTGTATGGGGTTTTTGTATTAATTATTTATATATATAATAACGTGCTAGTATCGTATTGAGCTTGACAGCCGAGGTCAGGGATATCGAGTTTATAAGATAGGTCGGGTTAACTGGGGCGGGGGGTGGTTCCTAAATGGTTTTCCACTCTCCCTCCACGCAAATGCGGGTTCATTTCCTCTAAATTCAATCTTCCCAATCTCTAATCCATTAGTGTAATTAGTACTTAAGCGAATAATCCGAACGGGTAGTAGGACGAGGTTCTAAATAAATAGAAACTAAAAATTATATACATATTTGTATGTACTGTAAATATACGGTTATTGTCAACCTCGGTTATTTTGGGGTAAAGTGCTCGCCTCAAGACCCGTTGTTCATGGGTTCAAACCTATCCGTAGTCGACTGATATTTGCTAAGCGATAAAAGTCAGTAGCACAACTTACTTCTCGGGAGATATAAAGCCTTTTGTCCAATGTCGAATGTGGCATGTAAAGGAATCCTGGAAAGTATGTTATGATACCTCTCTTGGCAACTCAGTGGGTCCTTTAGCTCTCACTCATAGACAATCCCGTTCAGAGAGTGCATATTTAATACATCATATAATTTAAAAAGATAAATTAAATTATGGATGTACATTTATATGAATATATATATATATATATAGTTTTATCTACTATAATAATAATAATATTTAGCACCGCGTCTTACTACCCGTTCAGGTTATACGCTTTAAGTACTAATTACTCTAATGGATTAGGAATTGGGGAGGTTTAATTAGAGGAAGTGATGCCGCATTTGCGTGGAGGGAGAGTGGAAAACTATTTAGGAAAAACCACCACAGTTCACCCGACCGAGATTCGAACCTCGATCTCCCCGTCCTCAGGGGTCATATTTATATTAACATAGACTTAGGCTATATATGCTTTCATTTATATATATATATATATATA
>CABFOV010000100.1:191632-282782 GCA_902141375.1 Timema poppense
TATATATATATATATATATATGTACTTATATCTACATATTCTAAAATAATTGTGTATACTTAATTTATTCTTTTTAAACACATGCATTTGTGATTTAGATTATTCATATGCTTTTATAAACATATACACCTATAACCCACTATATTTAACTAACTATACTTATACATATATACTCATAAGTAAAGACATACCTACCTATATACATGCAGAAGAGATGAATATACATTTTTACAAGCAGTATATCCAATATTTATAGTCGAAATAAATCTTTAGAGTAAATATTTTGTTTCCTATTTTTTATATGTGCTGTACAACCTCTCGGTTTTTGAAGTAGATTCATGTTTGTATTAAAATTACGTAAATAAACAACTATATTAGTGTTTGTATGAATATGAATATGAATATATATTTATTCATATAGTTATATATTTGTCTGTATTTATATATATATATATATATATTATAAATATATATACATTAAATATATTATTATATGATTAAATTATATGAACATATATTTATATTATAATAATGGGATTGATCAAATATTTGATTGACAAAATATTGAATTCAAAACGAATTAGAGCAAATTGGCTGCTATCAAATATAGTATAGTATTTAATATTTGTCAATTAGCTAAATTTTAATATGACACAAATATGACATATCTTAAATAAAAGTAGTTAAGCATAAACATTTGATTTTTTTGAAAATAATTTAAATTTTATTTATATATCTTAAAATAACAATAAGTAAAAGATAATCCTTTAGACCATGAATCTTAATATTTTAAGATTAAAAATTGTAAAAATACGATTTAAAGTAGACTATTCAATATATTTACCCAAATCTTTAAAACAAAACCAATATATGTTGAATATAGTAGTCCTTTATTGTGAACTCAAGTCTAAAGTCAACATTGTATAATGGGTGAACGTTAATTGCGTTCAACTCTTCATCTGACATCTGTCTTAAAGTCTAACGTGCTAATTATTCAAGTATATGCAAAGAATCCTCAATAGTATGCCTTCGCGCTTTCATTGAGCAGATTAAAATCAAATTATCTATGAAATCTTAAACTCTATTTTTATACTTAGTAAATTAATTAGTTAATTTTATAATGAGCCATTAATTCTTTGTTTTAAAATGAAATTTGTGCTAGCCATAATAACGACCAGTAGAAAAATCATGCGCAATCCAAATATAAGTTAAAAAATTGCATTTATATATAAAATAACTTCATTCACTCTTATTAAAGATTTAACTAATAACACATCCATTACTCCGTCTTTATTAGCAACACTTCAGGGTGAATTTTATTGGCCTAGCCATCGTGTATTTAGGCTTAACCTAATAAACTCTGAGCTGATTAGGTTTGAGTTTCGGTTTATAAATCTACCTTTAACTAGATGCTGACCAGGGGCAACACAATTAATAGAGAAATTACTATATGTGTCGTTTCAGAGGGCGATATTTACACTTGTATTGATCATATTGTAAGTAATGATATCGCTAATATAACAAAACTTTTGCTTCGACATATGTTTTCTGAAACCAGTTTAGTAGAATTGTATATAATATATTTAAATAAATATATACAATTTGAACATTGAGCTCCAATTTATGATTTCGCTAAGGGGAGTGGGGGGCAATGATAATAAAATAAAGTTTAAGTTATGTGTATCTTGATTTTTGTAGAGATAATAAATAATCCTAATCATTAATTCATCAAGCCGGTTGTTGAGACATTGCACCACCGTCCCTGTAACCAGCAAACATGACTCTACGACCTTTGGGTGTCAGGTATGCTCTCCTTCCGATGCATGTCATTCATATAAATATGAATTTAGAACAAAAAAATTACTCTGGTCACAATTTCAGGTGAATTAGTTTTAATTATTTATTTCATAGCTTGGACCAATTTAAAGTATACAACATTACGATTTGTTTTATTTTTATAGAATAATAACAATCGTGATGAGCAACTTTTGCTCCTCTGTGATAAAGGTTTGGTCCGACTGCTGAGGGCGAGAAACGTAAGGTTTTACATTATTCATCTTTTTACTGTGAATATATTTGTGTTATAGCTATACCAAGTTTGGTTTATTGAATGTGAACTTTTTGAACCTATTATTTATATCATTAATATTATTAGCAACGAGTCTTACTACCCGTTCGGGTTGTACGCACTTACGCTAATGTGTAATGGTAGGGTGATTGTGAGATGAAATGGAGGACCTAACAGTTTAACGTGGGATCCGAACCATTGCTTTAGAATAGACACAACAACCAGTCCCAAAGCCGTCAAATAAAATTCTGCAAGAATTAAATACATTTTTATCCATTGTTTAACTATCCAAACAAAAATTCAACACTCATTTTTCCATGAAAATGACTTTAAAGATAGTTTACATAATCATACATTTTCAATATTGATCATAAATCTGCAACTGTTTGAAATAAAAATATAGTAATATTCAATATTAAAATTTTTTAAATTTGGTATATTTTTATGAAACCAATAATTTTTATCTGTAAGCAAATATATGTATTTTATGGAGCTCTTCTACAAATGTAATTAATTGTTATGCTCTATGGTGGATGGAGATGTTCCTCTTTTCATAATGTTTCTATAAATTCATGGTAGGCCTATATCATTTATTCTCTTTGGCTGAGTTTTTCCGCAACAATGTATTTTATTTCGTTTCCAAACATGAATGTTTTATTATAAATGTATTTATATTAAGATAAAAGAGAGAGAAATTCTTTGTGGTTTACAGTACCATTTATTTATCTTGTTTTAGTAACATTAGAAATCATGATTTATATGAAATTAAACATTAAGCTTCAATATATCTACAACACTCATCACATCATATATCTAGCATAAAATTAGCATAAGTAAATTTAAAATTATAGGACCGTCCCTGAGGTTGAATTTGTAGTGTATACAATAAGGCAAATACTAGAATATTCTTCAATTATAAACATATAAACGATATATTATATGAGTTCTAGAATGGTCCTCAACCCCCCACTCAAAAAAGCTACTAATCTTATGAATTTCCATGGCTTACTATTATTTTTTGTTATCACCATAACTTACTATCTTTTTAGATTATATAATTACTCTAAATGGGTAGGGATGAGAGAGGAAGTGTTTTATTGGTAGTGTTCCCACATTTGCCTGAAAGAAGAATGGGAACGCGGGAAACAACTTAGGAAACACAACTCTCGGTGGCCCAACCGGAGTTCGAGCAGCAATTATCCGTTATCAACAGGTCAGTCCAACACTAGTGTGATGTCCTGGACCAGGGGTCGACAACCTACGGCATGCGTGTCAATGGTGGCACGCGGAATGGTTTGAGACAAATATTATAAAACCTTTATTTTAAATTAAAATCATACATTGGATTAATAGTTTTAATAACGTGTTTTATATTTCAACTATTAAATTATTTTATTTCAATATTTTAAAATTATGTCTTCAGGACTTAAATTTTTCAAAACACATTAATATTTTTTTATTTATTTTGATTTACCTGAGTAATAACTATAAATTAAATATTCTATTAACAGTAAATGTTTAGTAAATCCGATTTAGAAACATGATGTTACATTTATATTTTACAAGGTCAACATAAATTTGTTTTAAAAGTTGTACTAGTTAACTATTATAGAAATATAAACAATTTTGGTGGGCCTAGGTTGGTTGGCACGCTGAGCGACCTTGCGATATCACTTTGGCACACTACGAAAAGTTTGCCAACCCATGCCTTAGACTATTTGGCCTTTGAAGTGGGTTCATACTATTTTATGTTGGCACTGCATCTTTTTACCAATTCGGGTTATACACTAACCTACTATTCCTAGGATTATCTGTTGTTAGGATAAAAAAAAATAGCGTGTACCCATTCTTCTCACTAGTCTCTATCTATCTCTCTCAAGTTCATTCTAATTAGATCCTCCCATTTGGGTATAGGTCTTGCCAATGTTCTATTGCTATTGGGTTTACCAGTCAAAAGCCTGAACTAGTTTCTAGATGCTTCCATTTGTTTTATATGTCCTGCACTATTATACACAAATAATTATATTTATGAATTGATATAACACGTTTATATTGGTGACATACAAAGTCATTGACATTGGGATGGCCTAGGGGTTATCTATTTCAAACCATTTTTTTATAATATTTATTTAAAATACCAAAATAAATGCAAAAAAAAATCAATTTTATTTATTTCCCATAGTCCTATTTCTAAGTTTATAGTTATTCTAAGGTTTTTAGCTCAAGCTTAGGGCCATTAACACTTGGACACAACCAATGAGAATTCAAAATATTTCATTCTACACCCAATTTTGCACCAAGATGATACAAATAATCTTTGACCTGACCGTGATTCGGACTGACCCCGCTAATGCAGCTGCTTGATTCATGCGTTGAAATATTGGTTTTGACATTTGTATGGGGACTTTGATGAACAAATTTAAACTTCGTTTTCAAAAACTAGTATTAATATTCACTAATTGGATAAAAAGAATTTATTTATTTTATGCTTTAGTTTATGTGAAATTAAATTGTTCCATATCTATTTGATTTAAAGCATTAATTAATGGATTGCAAATTTAACATTCCTCAAATGCCGATATGGGGTGACGATGATAATAGAAATAGAAATATTATTAATAATAATAGTAAAAATAAAATTCTCTGAATAACTTTATTATACGAAATAAAACTACTTCTAACATTTTAATACATCTACTTTAACACTTGTTCATAAACCAAAGAGTAGTGTATGAATTTAAATTATTTAAGATAATTTATTTTTAACATGCTGAAACAATGTAATTTAAAGCATAAATATGATATTCAAACATTAATCTTATTCAAAATAAAAATAAAGTTACTCTAAATAACATCTAGAAATATTCATCATTCTTATATTGTCATAGCCTACGGTTGTCTCTAAGCCTTATTTTCCCCATCACCTCTTCACCATTCTCCTACCCCTTCTCCTACGCCCCCCCCCCCACCCCCCGGAAAAAGAGAAAAAATATTATAGCCTATATATGGTCTTGAATAAATGTAAGTATAAGGCTTTGCTTAATAGCCGGCGTGCCTGCTTCCAAGAGGCTGGAGATCATTTCCAAACGGATGCTATTAGGTCTATCTTTCCAAATAGCTGTTTACCATCTTCCCTTTGGGCGAATACCAGCTTAGCTACTCTGGGTAATCTTACTTCTCTATCCTTATAAAATTAGCTATCAGGGCCAACATATAACCATTTTGTTAAAATATATCACTAAAAACCTTTTTATAAAAATAAAAAATAAAAATACTACCAAGAAGCCCTTTAGAAGTAGAGTAGAGCTATAATATATAGCGTTACTATGTTACTACCTGCTGTACAACTACAATGTGGTGCCCGTATATTTTACAAAGAAAGAAAATACTTTGAGCGGAATATTGCGAAGTTTCAAAAGAAAATTCTTCAATTAAAAATGTATAAGATAGTTAGAACAAATTCTCATTAATTTACTCCACCCCTTTCCTTACATTCAACATTCTTTAAAGTAACGTTGAAGGAAGTCATTCTTCTTTCAGTGAAAATATTGAAAGATTGTCTTCTTAAATTTCTATTGCAACATTTTCAATTAAATAAACCATGGACGAAGACATATTTCACCAAGAAAATAATTACCATCGGGGAAGGTATTATGTAACTAAATTATTGCTTTTAGTGTATGGCTTTACAGAATTTTAAAATAAAGACATTTAAAGAATATTGGTGTTTCTTAACTATGATACTGAAAATCTATATACATTATAGCTTTCTTGGTGGAGATATTTTGAATATATTATTTATTATTTAAGCAAACCTGGTCTTATACCAATATAATATGAATACAAACATAAAATCGTAAATTAAAAGTATATAAATTATACACAAATAAAAATAATTTATAAAAAATGAAGGCCATAGTTTAAAATACTTTACAATCCTCACTTTCTTTCGACATTTCAGAGAGAGATTAATTGTGATCGACCAAAAATAATCGACCTTTAGATTTTAATAGGTGTTGACGTTTCACGACCCCCTGAAACAAAAAAAAAAGAGTTTTTTGGTCATGACGTCTGTCTCTGTCTGTGTGTGTGTATGTATCTAAGCATAAAGCTGAAACCATTTTAATGGTCTGCCTAAAACTTGTATCTAGTGTTTTCATAAGAATCATTCAGGGATTTTTTTAAATTAGATATCCCATCAAACTAAAAAAATAATTAATGTTACTGAAGAGCAAAATGAGAAAAAATAGTTTTTCTGGATATCCGATTTAACAATTTTGATTTACTTATATATCGAGGCACTGTTTGGTATTATAAACAAAGTGGTATCCCTCATGTTCTCGTGAACATGAATTTAAGGGTAGTTTATAAAGACAGAAATTTCCAACCTTGATCACATCTCCGCAATTATTTGATATAAAAAATAACTTATCATTAAAAATATGCGGTGATACTAGAAATATTAATTATTCATTTGGTTTTTATAAGACAAATTTTTTCACAATAATCAGTTCTTTAAAAATTGAAATTGATAGTTTATCTTTTTGATGGAAATAGATATACTTTTTTTCTGAATGTGTCTGTAAGTGTATATTGTTCCAATAATGCTCCATGGTGGAGCGTTTCAGCAACAATATTGTTCAGTTTCCCAAATGATAAGAGTGTTTAGTAAACGTCTCAACTTTATGTTAAAAGAGTGAGAAAATCGATGTGGTGCACCGCAAAGTCTGTTCAGCGTAGGAATTGTTTTCTGAAAGGCCTTTTTCCCTACCAGAAATCTATTATATAGTAGGATATTGGTAGTAAAAAAAGACTTTCCAGAGAGTAATTTCTACCATGAATAGAGTGTGACATTTATTTGTATAGTTTAGGCTCAATATATTGGTACATAAATAAAATAAGTATATTTTTATACATGAAAAAATTCTGGTATTTGTTACTGTGAATTATACTGGGCATAGGCGTCAATAATATTGAGAATAAAACTATTTTACTACTATTTCTATATTTTATTGAACTATGTTGGGAGAACTTTCGGAAAAGTGTTAATCACTATTTTGGCATATCTCAAAAAAAGATACTGTCTTCAATTTATTTTGATAGTTGTGATGTAAATTGTTAATAAATACAGCTGGGCTGAGAATTGAATCCTGTGCTTATAAAAACAAAAGACATCAGCTATTCCACCTCATATTTTCAGGTTAAACCACCTGTGTGCCTAGGTATTTTATTAAAAAACTGTTTAGCACCAGGTTTTACTACCTGTTCAGGCTGTATGCCTATTTATTAAATACACAAATGTGTTAGGGACTGTAAAGGTAAAATTTAAATAAAGTACACCCGCATTTGTGTGAAGGGAGAGTGGGAAACCATTTGTAAATACCGCCTGACCGGGATAGAGCTCAGATCTCTCCGTCTTTGGCGGTCTAGTCTATTGCGATAGTAGCGGCTTACGCCATTCAGCCACCGAAGCGGGTATTACATTTATTTCACAGCTATTTCTACCACTAAACATGCTCAAACAATTTAGTGGCAGCACTACTAAGTGTTTGATAAATTTAAAAACAAATCAAAAATTATTAATTGATTATGTCTTAAGGACACCTTTTCCGATATCAATAGTTTTAAAACACATATAATTGTCCTTTTCAAGATCTTAACATGAAATGCTACTTATTACATTGGAGTCATAGTTTGACTTGCATAGCATTTTTTTTTTTGTATCGTATAATATATATAACTTTCTTAAATCTTGCACAAGATGACTTGAAATAATAGAACTGGAAATATGTTTTCTGGCTTACAGACAAAGGGCATACAGTATAAATAATATTCTGCACCTTCTTGAACCTAGGTACCCGTCTCGGTGGCGTAAGTTATCTGGCACGTTAGTTTCATGTTAAGCTAGACTGCCAATTACGGGAAGATCTAAGTTCAAATATTGCTCGGGTGAACTGGAGGAGGTTTTTTCCTAAATGGTTTTCCCCCTCTTCTCCACGCAAATGCGGGTTCACTTCTTCTATATTCAACCTTCCCAATACCTAGTCCATTAGCGTAATTAGTACTTAAGCGTATAACCCAAATAGGTAGTAATAAGCAGTGCTAAGTATTATTATTGTACCCTGCTGTTTAGCTTCGAATATTATGTCACCGTCAATTATTATCTAAATCAAATAATTTTTAATTATTTTTAAATGTTAATAAACAATTAAATAAATCGAATTATGGTTTTTACAAATGGCAGATATTATAATATTTTATAATATAACTAACTAATCTTTGGTTTTAGAACTCTAAAAGGAATATATTAGAATATCGATATATGCTAAGTACAGTAACTTCATGATGAAATATTATATAGCCTTGTTATACCTCTAAATTTACTTGTGCATATATAAAAATATATAACTAATGAAAAGGTCTTGATCTTCAATTCATTTTTTATATAGGTAGGGCAGAAATATTATCAAGACTTGAAATCGAACATAATTTTCCTCTCAAATAATTATAGTCAGATGTAGATAACCCCGACTCAGAATGTAATAGCCCTTGGCAGTATAGTAAGTGAACATAGATAATGTTCCATAGATGAGCAGTAAATAGTAAAAAGATATTGTTTGTTTTGAAGAGAAGTGAGCTTTATGTCCTACTTGCACTCTGGTACCAACCGAGAGATTGAACAAAATATCAGCTTCTTCTAGACATTTAGATGTGCCAAAGGGTATCAATGTGGGAAATTACTATATATCGAGCATCTTTAAAAGTAAATATTGTTATTTATAGTTAGGAAGAATACATTATTTTAATTCGGAACAAGTTTGATTTGATTTAATCTCTGGTTAACCTAAATTTGATTTTTTTTTTTCAGAATGAGTTTAAAAAACATACACTTAACCAGAAGGAAGAACCCACACATATTATTCTGAGTAAACATCTTGTTTTTTATTATTTTGAGGTTCTATCAAATGAATATTATTATAAACGCAATCTCTCATTCAGTTAGCTGCCAGTCAATTGATCAATCTTAATAAGAATATTCGACAGTGTGTTTACATAAAACCGTAAAATTGAGTTAAATTAGTTTTTTTCATATTAATTTTTCAATGGACAAAACAAGATTTACATATTTTCTCCACGTCACGACCGGTACAAGTAGCGTGATATAGCATACAATGCAGTCAATCCTACTTTTTATAAAAAGTTGTAGACATGCGCCATTTTATATTACAGTTTGAACTCATTAACTTTAATTTTTACATCTATTATTGTTTCCAGTATGTGGCCCGAGTCAGTTTTTATTCAGTCCATATATTTTCCAATACCGGTTTGTTATGCCTTTCGTAGCTCCATATACCTTGCAATCTAACTTAAGAACAGGACAGACACAACATCCAGCCCCCATATGTTAAATTAATCACTTTAAAACGGTTAAGCCACATTTCACCAATTATATATTTTTAAGACACACAGGGAATCGAACCCTGGACATACAGACTCGCTACTGACTGAGCTATGGTTTCAGATTCACTAACTATAATTCAACGCCTTATTATCCGTATGGGCTACCTACATATTACACTAATGGGCTAGGTATGTGGAAGGCAGAACTCAGAGAAAATTGTACCCGTTATTGCTTTGAGAGAGACTGTAAGCTCACTAAATATTATAATATTCTCGTGACACAAAGCCATCAATAGAACCCATGATCCTCCTCCTCCAGGCAGAGTTGGACCAGACCAGAAGAGTTAGACGTTTAAACTTATTCCCACTGATATGGGCAGCTAGATTGTTAAACAAATTCTATTTTAGTAAAACTAATAACGATTAATACAATTTATCATTTAGATTTAAATATGATATAATATCTTTATTATCACTGTGACTTAATACCTGCTAGGGCTATGCGAATACATTAAATTATTAAAGAAGGTTCGAAGAGGGTAAACTCTTAGAATCATAGCTAATATTAAACCCACTATGTCGGTCGAGTGGTCTTAGACGTCAGTCTCTCAGTACACTGATCTGACAATGAGGGTAAGATCAGTGCTTGAATCTCAGACGGGTGTATAGAGGCATTTTAAAAATTGTTTACCACAATATTTTCACTCAAATGTGATTACATATACTTAGAATTTTAACTTTCTTATTACTAATCAGTTAGTGTAAATATGCGGATAGATCGAATGGACAAAAATATTTTATGCAAAAATAATTTCATCTCAAATAAAATTTTGCAAACTATCTTCACATATAAACTAATGTATACATCAAAAGCTTGTATTTAATATTCTATTTTGGTCATGGCAGTCCTAAATTTAAATGATATGACCTTTTCTTCAAATTCTATAAATACATATTAGGCTATTTCATTAGTACTTAATCATTACTATGGATTAATATATGAAGACTTAGTTGCCACCAGAGTAAGGTTATTGAAATTTGGTAAGTACGCTATATAGTATGCCTTCATTATGAGAAATATAAAAAAAAAAATGAAAAATCCAAAGGATAATTAAATAGCTAAAGAAACTTACCAATGGAAACAACGAAAGATTAAACTTAGTATTGACGTTATATATCATGCACTCTAAATGATAAATATATTAAACTTGAAAAATCCATTATTACGGATTCAAAATGGTGGATTAAACATTAAAATTGGGTCATAGAGAGCTTAAATTATTTTGATATGGACGCTATGGAGCATTCCATTATATATAAAGGCACAGTAAAAATGTAGACATATTGATGGTATGCAAATAAATAGCAGATCACTTTACGTTTTGTGTATATAAGATAGTAATATTGTTTTTAATATTAGGTCCCCCCATATTACTATCTATAAATAAAATAAAATTCAAAATCTCTCTACATTTTATTTAATCTCTGTTTGTTTGTTGACAATAAACTCAAAAAGTTCTAATCGGATCAGGATGGGACTTTTTAAATTATACTTATTATTTTTAATGGGACAAGGTGAGCTATATGCCATTAGCTATATTATCAGTGAATGAAGTATTTGCTAAAAAACCAACTGTTAGTCTTGTTATATTTACATCTAAAGTTTGTAACAATTCAAATATATTAACTTTTGATGTTTTAGTCCTCTTTGTAAGTCTCCTTGGCAACGAGGGCTTTTAAAATATCAATAAACAAATTATAAATCTCCTTGGCAGCAAGTATTTTGGGACAGAAACAATCATGAACAATCTATATAAATAAAAGTATAATCCAAACTAGAATATAAATTCCAATGTCAAATCGTTAGAGAATACTACAGATTATAATACAGTGACATGTTTCATAGTTTAGTTTGTTGTTTCGTATTTATATTACTAGTTAAAATACTCTTTCTTTGGCAAATAAAAATCATGCAAACGAAATCTGTGGACGGATAAATTAACAGAAATAAGAAGTTTGAATGGAAATATCATATCCTCTCAAGCAGCTCTTTTCCTTCATTGGTCTAAGGTGTTAATCAGACAAGCCTAGAGACTGTGAGGAATATTCTTTTATAATTTCGAAGAGTACTTTGTCAAGACGAGCGATAATAATTCTTCCTGATGTTTTAGTTGTGAAAATCTAGAGTTAAAAAGATGCCAAGTAGGTTGCAGTGAAGGTCAAGATCGTAGTCGGGATAAATGTATGGTCCATGTAAATCAAAAGCATTGAAAGTAATGGATAAGATCATGCTAAGGAGGTCACCCTCTCCATCACCACCGATGTATCACTGGGATAAGATCATGCTAAGGGGGTCACCCTCTCCATCACCACCGATGTATCACTGGGATAAGATCATGCAAAGGAGGTCACCCTCTCCATCACCACCGATGCATCACTGCGATGCCAATGACAAAAAAAATATTTTTTTTGTTTTTATCATCGTTGCCTAGAACGATGGTGGAGGTCTGTTAGGCAGAAATTGGTTGAGTTGGATCACGTGTCCTAAAATCAACTGTTGAGTCCATAGGCCAAACAGTACGTATACATTGCGTGATTTGTTGATATGTGATTTCCACAAAGTACAGCGTGATTTCTAGTTTTCGCAATGAAACAACAGTTAATAAAACAATCACAGTTATCAATATTTACAGGATTCTTTGGTTGCTATACAAATTAAATTTTATTGTTTACTAATGTGGTCCCCCGGTGGTGACGGAACTTTATTTGCTTAGGTGCGGCAAACAAAAATTTTATAAGGGACTTGCTTTCCTCTTCCCCTCCCGATATTTTTCTAAAAATTGGATACCCCTTAAAGGTATTTATAGGGGTCCTAATCCCCACTTTATGAATATTATAATATTTTTACATGTTATTTGGAGAAGTATTCTACAGATTTAAAAAAAAACTTGTATACTAATAAAAGTTATTTTAAGAAGCCCTCTTTCAATTAATCTTTGAAAATCGGAATTTTTAGAAGAAACTGAACCTTTACTCGGGAGTATCAGTGGAGGTAAAACACCTCGGTGCACCGACCTTGGCTACAGATAGGTTAATAGTAATTTGCGAACCCTCCAAAGTAAGTTCAGAACAGAAATTGTAGTCATTAGGAAAAAATATTGTTACGGGATTAAGCAGCCCAATTAAATTATCAATAAATATACTAGTAGGACAATTTATTAGACACATACATCATAATAAAGACGGTAAATAAAATATTATATACATACGTGAACAGAAGGAATTTAAGTACTTCTTTGGATATTCAAGATATGTAGACAAATAGTTGGTAACATTTATAAAATAGTAACTAAACAATTGAGCTATTGCTCCAATTATCTTGAATCACATTATCTACAAGCACTCCATCGCAGTCTCAGCCATTCATATTATTTTGATAGAAAAATTAGTATTTAAATAACTTGTTACAATATTAATTGGAGATACAATATTATACAAATGGACTATAGCTAAAGTGTCTAACCTTAGTGATTGTAGGGATCTTAAATAGCCAGCAGGAAGCCCCACAAATATTATACATACTAACCCACATAACATACAATGTAATAAGGACCTGCGAAAGAAACATAGTTTCTTAATAAATTATAGTCCAAACTTGATACCTTAAACTGGAAGAGTCCTCTATATAAGTTCATTCCCAACTTGTATCTTAAATACACAAACAATCTGTGCAAACTATGCGACCACCGCTAGATCTGGACAATATATAACTCGCTCATTGACCGCTTGGGGATAATACTTGAACAAACCGAGACACAACAAACCAAATTATTTGTTGAAAACCAAAGGATTACACTCAAGGCCATATTCCATAGCTATAAACATTATAAATGACAGTAATATCATGACACCTTTCAAAACTAAAGATCTGGAAGGAATTATATCAAATATAAATTATAAAAAACCTAATCAATTGTTTTTTACCTTAGAACTATTTATACCACTGGGGCAAGTATATAGTGTCAATAAATACAAAGATTACAACTTTTAATATGTATTCCGTCCACGTTATTAGCATTATCAACCTGTCGTAGACAGGCTTAAAAACTAGTCAAACTATAACTTTATTAGGAAATAAATTATCATTGTTCACTACTCTCAGAAATACTTTATATGTTTTGTTGTCAAGTGGTAAAGTTTTTATTGGGTCCTGTCTATAGTCAATTCAATTATTAGAGTATCTTTTAAAAATAATGTTACCTCATGATTTAGTGCAAATGCTTGCTTAAATATAAGAAATGTGCTAATATATAATGCGTTAGCTATGTAACAACCAATCCTACTTAGTTTGTGGCATAAAAATAAGGATGTTGATGCTATGGATTTTGAACAGCAAAAAGGACGAATTAATCATTGATGCCATCGGACTGTTTACATTAGACGACCAGACTTACAACTTAATCGCTACTTTATAAATTAATTCGCTTTACTGTATCGCCTAATTTGACCTATTCGATCACTAATGACAAATATCTAAATAAATTAGAGTTGTATTGTGTTTGCATCCTGTTCATGCCCTTCAGTCGTTTCCAACTAACTTCCTCAGCAGTCAACAGTTGTGGGCTATGGACATGGTGGTGACAGTGACTAATAAATACAATAAATGAATATTTTTCAAAAATTACAAGTCAGGTAATTAATATTGTATGTGAACACAACCATTTAGAGAAAGAATGGAGAAAGATTCAGAAGCGTGTTCTAAGGAATTCCTGTAAGCGGAAAGCATCGATAATTTGATTGAAAGACCAGTTAAAATCATACAAACCCCACCAAAGTGTATTGACAGTGACGAAATGGCTAAAGAAGACGTAATTGATAATAGTATAGCAATATATCGTGAACGAATAAAAAAATCCCAGAGAGCCGAAATCATTATTTAAAGCAATCGATCAATTAAAATAAATAAAAATGTATACAAGAGTAATGATAAATCTCGCTATTTTACAGGATTCATTCATTGGTCAGTGGTGCATGTCATCGACTTGTGTTTTCATTCCTAGTGGGTAAAAATACAAACGTCTATATAGAAATGTAGACTCATATACAAAATGTGTATGCTAAGCCAGTTTTCCCCGAAAGGTTTTATTTGGGGTTTTGAAAAGTCTGCTCATGATGCATTATAAATAGCTAAAAAAGTAGACCTACAGAGCGTTGCCCATGGTAGCCACGCAATGGCTTGCTTGGTTATGTTCGATAAGGTTTTATTTGTTTTAAACAGACACAAAATTATATCTCTTTATTTGATTTCTTCTGACATAATATTCAACTAATTTAAACAATTAAAGTTCAAATTTTAGAATTCCTGCTTCAAAGTGCCCATGCCAGGGGCCACTAATTTTTAAATTCCAGACCTCTACTTTCTGTAGATATCAAGCAATGCTCATTATAGACAAAATCTTCATTTTATTAATATATTGATATTTTCTGAAGCCACGCTCAAGGCTTGTCAATTTCATTTAAGGCAAAATTTGCATAGAAAAGTTGTCGAACATGGATTGAAGGAAGAGAAAAATAAACCATTTAGGAGGATGACAGATTTAAATAATTTTTCTGGTTTTACATATCTAAATTAAATGAAACGGTGTCCCGCGACTTTGTCTCTCTTTAATCTTAAAATACATAGATTTACTATAAAATCGTAATATTTGTGAAAATATTAATACAAGCCTACATTGTTTCATAAACATTATACCAAATAACATAAATGGAATAATATACAAAATTATAGAAACGTTGAGTAGAGAAGAACATTTCTGTCCACCAAAGAGCTTAACTACCAATTTCATATTTATAAGTACTCAGTAAAATACGAGTATGTTCTTCGAATCATTTTTATCAGCAATTGCACTTTGAATACCTATTATATATATATATATATAATTTGACTTCCAAACAAAGCATTCATATTAATACATGTGCAACAATTGCCTTGAAGAAATATCTTTGATAAATTTCTTAATTGACTTATTACGATAATTAGTCTTTGTCTTATATAAAACCACTTTTGTTATTATCAGTGTACCTTTCCAGACTCACCATATAGTGAGAGTAATTTTTAGGATGAGAATGGTAGGATTTAGAGGTATGACACTTTAATTTACGAGAATGGAGAGAGAGAGGGTGATAAACCGTTTAGGAACAACACATTTAACACCCAACTGGTCTACAAACTTCGACCCCTACGTCATCATAAACCTTGAATATTGGGATAGTAACCTTAGTCCACGTGGCCTCCAAGTGGGTAGCTAATTTATTAATGGCCTACCTTATTCATATCAGAATGGCGGCGTGACCTTAAAGCTCAGTTTCGTGCCTAAGTTCAACCTAGAATACAAAATATTTTCGTATGTATAATATGGTAGTTCCTAATAGATAATATTTAAAATTCCTCAATTGAAGATTTTCTGTTTAGTTTTAGACACACCACATTTGTTTATACGTGAGTCTTGAATTTTTGTACTCACTTATGTGGTTAGAAAGCAATGGTTAGACCTAGCCAAATGTATTCAAATGTATCTTGTAGTGTTAAAAAATTATGAGTTTTGTAAATTTACTAAGCCCATCTACAGTACATTTGTAGATATATATGTAGAAAACAGAGACTCAATATATCTGACAATAGTTTTATCCCCCATTTACCCCTCCAGCAAGCTAGGATCTAGAATGAGACGGATGATGAATAGACGAAAGAAGATATTGCTAATAAAACCATTTATAAGGGGGTTTACAAGGGTCACGTGTCAAAATACACATAATGTATCGTCTCAAGAAATACATTATTTCTCGTGTAGTAACCTACTAATTCAAGGTGAAAATAGGAGTAATCTCACCAATTTTTTTACAGCCTGTTCATCAAGCGCTTATTTCACGGGATTGATAAGTGATGACCAGTGAGGTTATTCATTATTTTGTTATTTTTATTTATTTACTTGAGGTATTAAACGTGCAATTTCTGAATTGCCCACAACTTAGAAACTAACTTAAGTATGGAACAGACACAACGCTCAGCCGCCAATTCATCACTTTGAAAGGGGAAACCCACAATTCACGTATTATATACTTTTCGGCCATGCCGGGAATCAAATTTGGATTCCTTAACTTACTAGGCAGACGTGCTACCGACAGAGCTAAGGTGTGTCGAACAGCCATTATTGTAATGCTTTGTACTAAAAAGTTGGATATTAATTTATTACCCATAAAATAAATCATATATATATATATATATAATATAAAACTGATATAAATATAGATAATTATTCTAGATTACTAGCGTTAGATTTTCATAATTTTTAAGTTGTGAAACTTACTATAAAAATATGTAAAAATATAATTTTTCATTCGTAAAATATGTGGAATATTCTTTAAAACCTACTGATTTAAATGAAAGAGAAAACGGTATTTAATTTCTTTAAATTAGTTTTATCTTCTTAGTCTTCTTCTTTATTATTCGTAATCCGTGTATGAAAAAATTGCTATCTTCCTTGTATCTCAGCCTATGCTCATATATTTATCTTAAAACGTACATACGAATTTCTTAAATTATTCACAAATATACAATCGAACAAATTCCCTTCATTTCAAAGAGAGGAATGAAAATATTCTGCCCAAAAACAAAATGATAAACTTGTATCTTTCCAACCCTTAAGAGAATTTTTGCTGGCTACGCGTCTTGAATACAAAGATCCAATTTACTTTGCAAGGAATTTTTCCCCCACCAAAAACCCTCTTTTTATATCTTCACTCCCTTCGCTTTCTTTCCAACAATGTTTGTTATATTTCAGCCCCCAAGGATTTACGTCTTCATCCCTTCTTTTATAATCAACAAGGGTTCTTCAGCACTCTGTTAGTTTTTTTTCTTATTCATTATCATCCCTTTTGCTTCTGTATGCTTTAACATAAGTGGAAAAATGTTATAAGTAAAAAACCTTTCTCTGTGCTACCTGTTATTCTTTCTACGGCTAGATGAGACTTCCCATTTTAGTGGACCAGTTGCAGCTCGTGAAATATTTTAACCTTTTTACACTACGTCTTACTTCTTGTCTGGTCTATCTAAATTTGACTGCACTAATAAGCTAGAGGTAGGTGATCTGGCGGTCTAGGGGTAAGGTGCCAGACTTCTATGCTGGCGGCCGGGGTTCAATCCTCGGTCCCGGCACCGATTTATCTGATTACCAAACCCTTCCTTCACCTCTGACAAGACATCTTGTGAATGTGGGGAATGCCAGGCCTCCACCGTGGTTCGGATCCCACGTTAAACTGTAAGTCCTCCACTTCATCTCACAATCACCCTACCGTTACATATTAGCGTAAGTGCATATAACCCAAATGGGTAGTAAGACGCGGTGCTAATAGTAATAATAATAAGCTAGAGATAGGAAAATTGAAATACTAAATAAATGTACCCGCATTTGTGTGAGGTGGCAGTTTGGATAAACTCTGAGTGCACCCAGTCAGCATTGCTATTATAGATACCCAAAAATTATTTATATAAATATATAGTTTGTACCTAAGTGATTTATATTAGCTTAATTATCTATAGACATATAATATATTAGATACACACCTTCATAGTGATTTAAGATACATACGTTGGTAAGGAGGAAACATGGACGGATTATACAACACGTAAAATATTGTAATTGTTTTGTTATTAATTTTAAATAGTAATAATTTACTATCAAAATGTGTTATAGTATTATTTTAATTCATGTATATCACACACTGATATGTGATGATTATCCACAGGACCAGCTATGACAGCTGAATCAAATTTAGTTAAGTGAAAAATGACAACTAAGACATGGTCCAAGATTTATTCACGTGTTAAGGTTGTCTTTTTTCCTCTTAATTGAGTAATATTGTCTGTTGAAATGGGAAGTATTTATACATTTTTATACACATATATTGAGTACATAGACATACAATTTAGTTTATTATTTAAATTTTACTACTAAGCACATACTCTTGTCTCCATTGATGAGTGGTCAAAAAAGATTATAATAGTTCGATACTAGGAATAACCATAAATACATCAGTTTGTTCTAAACATAATTAAGTTGACTTGGTTTTAGTTAGTCAGTTTCAATAAGTAATCTACTCTATATAAAATAATGCGTATGATTATATTAACATTTATCTAACTTGTAGTAAAAATAAAATTAATTTTTTGTAGTAGTAAGAACCGATGGTCTAAAGTCCAAACAATCAAATAAGTGGCAAAGAATAAAGCTAATATATTTATATTATCTAACTGTTAGAACTACCAATTTAATCTACCGGCCAAAAACTGACAAATAAAATTATATTTTGGTTTTAAAAGAAAATGCCAATCAGGTAAAATTAGTTTTAGTTATGTAAACCGTTTAGTTATTTAAAAATTATCCACTATTTATCATAAGTATAAGTGCTAAGAGATTTATTAAAACTATGGTCAGGCTATATATTATTTTAGACCGAAAACCAAATTTCAATTGGATACTCATCTAGTAAATATAATAGCTCATTTTTCATTGTAATACTCCATTGTATAACAATGTTATTCCTAAGATTTGTAGTCCTCAGCTATGGAACGCTGTCGTGGTAAATAACAGTATATAAGGTATAGGTGGCAAGAGGACTCACATAGTATTTTTTGCCTATAGGACTTACCATAATTAACAGTTTAAAGAACAGCCATAAATGATTAAAGAACATTCGTTAAAAACTAGAATATATAGTTAAAACAAGGGAGATTTAATGTTCTCTATTGCTATATGTCTTTATAATAATAATAATAATAATAATAATAGTAAATGAGTACTCTTGGACACCCTTTGCGACAAGAGTACGCAAAGCGTCGTCCAAGAGTGTGCATGCGTATAGTTTTAGTTATATTATGTAAAGAAGCGCAAAACAGCTCATATACAGAAGTATATGTTAATTAAATAAAATGATAAATATTAATTAAATTGCAAAGCTTTTATTTCATGAACTTTTAGGATAATTTAAAAATATAAAAAGAGGATTGTGCTTAACAAACCCTAGCAGAAGTCACAAACGAAATATCCGATCCCCTGGTAGGATAAACACTATTCATGCCACCATTCTTAACAGTCATTTCATTTCAGCCAGTCATCATCATCATCATCCTCATAATCATCATCGAATGTCTCATCACAGCCGGGACGGGGAATATATTCAACTCAAATAACATTAGGAGTTGAGGTTGATAGGTTGTGACTTGCTCTATCCAATTTAAGTTTTATTTTGTCCGTAACCTTCTTCTTCATATTTTTCTTCTGTTTCTTCTCAGCCTTCGCCTTCGTCCTTTCTTCGTTCATACGCAGTTTTACCTCTCTTTTCCTTATGGTAACTCCGATGGTATTTAGGACGTCTGCCTCTGTATCTTTCTCTTGTTTTCATTCTGGTATTTTGGCAAAGGATGAAATTTAGTAATATGAACCCTTTCATTTGGAGAACTATGTTGTTCCAAAACTGCATTGTCTTCTTTGTTTATCTCGTCTTAATGGTCTGATTTATCATTGACGACGTTGTGATGGTCAAGCATCTCAATGCAAGTAACATCTGCATCAAGGAAATCGTGTTCTGAGGACACATCGGAATTAAAAGGAAAGATGCCTGTAGTAGAAAAAGAGTCTGAAGCCTTTTCAGTAGTTGCGCATTTATTGTACTCAGCCTTGAATAAACCACAGATCTGCATTTGCTGGATACTTACACGCTGTTTAAGAAGGTCGTTAAAGCAGATCCTTGATATTGTCCCATTTTTATGCTTTGCTATCTTATCTAAAGTTATTTCCATGTCTATAAGAATGGCTGGTGTTATTTCTTTATTGTTGAAACCATATACCACATCTTCCACATGGTAAGTATGGAATAGGATTAATCGTGGATTAAAGTTCACAGACCCAAGATATTTGTCTGGAATCATGCGGTGTTCCTTATTTAAGATGTAAATGGTCTAAGGACAATTTTGTATAACAGTTTACTTGTGCCACCAAGCAGCCTTATTGGTCTATGGTTTTGAGGGAACTGAGTACTCTTTCCAGTCTTTGGGAGCGTTATAACCCCCATTGTTTACCGTGTTTGGGGAAAGTATCCTTCTGCGATTTCTTTAAGCAATTCCCGTAGAAACATATTCAATTTTTTAGAGAGTTACTCAAAATATCGTTTGAGACGTGATTGGCTGCTGGGAATTTTCGTGGTTTGAATGTCTCAATCACCTAGTTAAATTCATTTTGTCACAGGAGGTTGAAAATCCTCTGTAGGCTCTGCCAAGAATCGTCTCACTATTATATTCCTATAGAAGTCCTCTTATCGAGGGACAATGTTTGCCATAAATTGGTCATTTACTGATTCGGTTTTAGCTTTTGCTTTATCTTCCGAGATGTACTTTAACCCACCCCTTCGATAAATTGTTGGAGTTTCTCTTTTCAGCTCCATTCCCATAGTATTTTAACTACCTTACAGATATTATTGTCCCTGTTTTAGGCTTTTGATACGTAGATTGTTCCCATTTGCTACTTTTAACTACTTGTACATCCTGCTTAACAAGGCTCTTAGCCTCTTGTATTACATCCTGCGGATTGTATTTCGAGAGTTTTGCTATTCAAGAAGTGCTTCCTTCTTCTGGGATAAAAAAAAGAGTATATATTGATGGCCTCATCAGAGTTTAGTTCAAGGAAATTCAAACATTGTTGTCTTGTTGTATGCTCCTAACATCGTTGCTGTTGTAATTGGAAGCCTCACAGTCAGTTGACTGGAGTAGAACTATCTATGAAGATTTGGTAATTAGATTTGATTACTGCGACTTAATTATATTGCCTTAAAGTTGCTGCATTTCATCCTATTTGAGGACTTATAAACTGTCCTGCTTTAACGAGTTACAAACTTTCTTATTTATACCTATGACCTATATGTGTGGGTTATAGGGTGTATATAGGTGATTCACACCTGGTGCTCCTTAGTCGAGCTATCTATATTATAGTAACCGTTTATATTCTCATGTTTAAACAATATATGGTTTGAATAACTTCTACCTATAGTTCTATGTACTTATTGATTGAATATTAATAAACTAATTTGTTAAACTTGTAAATCATTTTTATACTGTGTTCCTTATAACCAACATTTATAACTCACAAGTGTTGTAAACGTTTCACATTCAATTTTAACACATTTTTAATGTAAATCAAAATACTTATTACGCTATTTATTTTCTTCTTGTAAAGTGTTGATGTATTACTGATTGCTTTTCTTTGCGTCAGAAGATGTGGAGTTGGCAGTAGATGGTTATTATATGGCAGCTCAAAACTCTCTAAAAGCTTTATCTTAAACTTTCGTAAATACTTTATTTGTTTATTTCTGAAAAGAAAGACAATTTATCTAAATGTAGAATAGTTAAAAGTGAAATAGTAAATTTTATTATGTTTTGAGCCGGGATAACGTGATTAATTAGTTTCTAGGATTGTATAGGGCTTTCCTGACCAATGATACTAGAAGAACATTTAAATATAAATAATTTAGAAAAATTCCCAATGTAACTAATCAGCAATTCAAATTATTATTAGCACCACGTCTGAATACCCGTTCGGGTTGTACGCACCTACGCTAATGTGTTGTGGTAGGGTGATTGTGAGATGAAATGAAGGACCTACAGTTTAACGTGGAATACGAACCACGGTGGAGGCCCGGCATTCCCCACATTCACAAGATGTCTTGTCAGAGGTGAAGGAAAGGAATGGTAATCAGATAAATCTGTGCCGAGACCGAGGATTGAACCCCGGACCCCAGCACCGAAGTCTGACACCTTACCCCTAGACCACCAGGTCACCAGCAATTCAAATTGATTGAAATTAAATGTGGAATAATAATAATTGTATGTGATAAAAAAAACTTAATAAAATGTACACTACAGGTTGTTATTCACATTTAAGGTTGTTTTAAAGAGTTTGGGGAGGGAAAGGGTGTAATTTGGTAAAGGACACTAAGGATGTGGACGAGGTGAGAGAGGGGGAGGGGAGCTACGGAAGGACAGAGAGTTATTCAGGTTTCAATTACAACTTTTAATTAGGAATCTCTATACTAGTTACACAGAAAAAGAAGTAGGATAAAGAAAGGAAACGAAAAAAAGAGAAAAAACTAAAATACAGGGTGTCTTTTTATGGCAGAGTGATAAAAAAAACATACACACCTATACAAGCACAGCGAGACACAATAAATGTGTTGTACGATGTGTTATTTCCAGTAACAAAAGTAAATACAATGAGTGGCATATTCAAGATAGAAATGTATGGACCAAGCGTTAAGTAATATTCTGGTTTCATTTCAGAAATTGATTAAAAACTTTTTAATTCCTTTTTTTTATATGTAAGCCTAAGATCCGTAAACGCATATCATATTTTCTGGGTTGCTAAAATGGATTGAAGGCAGGAAATTAATTTTCCTTTTTTTTTTTCCAAATAAGTTACAATAGATTTATATTCAAGTATGAGCATTACAAAAATTTCAAATAGGCGTACAACTTAATAATTTATTAATTAATGCTCCACAATTAATTACTTTACCATTTAATTTCAATTATTAAGAAACAAAGCAATTTCATTTAAACTAAAGAAAACAATATTAAGAATTATTATAAAAAGGATATCTTAATTGATAAGAATTCTTATAAAAAAAAGAAGATTTTTATATAATTTAAATATAGTATGAATTAATAAATCCAATATAAATGTTAATTAATAAATAGTTAAGCGTAAATATATGATTTATTAATTATGTAATACTAATATTTAACAATAATTATTCAACGAGAAATTTCTGTAGTTTTATTTCTAATACTATATTATACATATCGAAACGAGCTATAATGAGTGATAGAAAATTAATATGGTCTATTGTCTTCCACATTTCAATCATCATATAAGTATATACGCTAATAATATCATCTTGCCCTACATCATATCCAAATCTATTTCTCTTTATAAAATCGCTTTCAAGAAATAAATCTCCTGTACCAATAATAAAATAATGGTTTAGAATTAGAAAATAATAGCGAATGATATATAGCAATCATATTAATATAAATGTTAGTAAATAATATTTTTAATATAAAGAAAAATATTCCTTATTTTATAAAATGTAATTACCTTTGTTAAGGGTCAAATTAAAATCAAGAAATACATCATAACTCATGAGACCTACATGCTACTTACCAAATTATGTACAATATCTTGTAATACAGTGCTATAATTTATATTTCATTCATAAAATGAGCTGCATCATCTATATATAGGACTACTTTTTTAAGCTACAGATCAATATTTTATTTTATTATTAAGTACAAAAAAAATTCAAACAATTTCAAAACACCTCATATTAGGTTTCGCAAATATAATACAATCACATATTAGTCTGCCTGATTGATATTCGATCCTCTATTTATTAGCTAGTAAACCAGATTGGAAAATACTGAAGTTTAGGCTGTGAGGCCTTCATTGTGGGTTATTCCCAATAAGGGAATATGAACTTTCATAAAATAATTTTGATGCAAAAAAAAACTTAAACATGTATATATAATATTATTTTATAAACGAAAAGGTATCTCAAATTTGTATGGTAAAACTACAATTTAATATTAAGTTCCTGGAAGATATCAAAATAATTTTTCGTTGCTATTACAATTAATTATATACTATCTCATTGGAGAGTTCTGATTGTTATTGTATATATAACTTTAATAGTGAGCTTTTTTATGATATTAAGAATAAAAATTTGAAATGTTCTTTAAAAAGGGAACTATTCTAATTTTTATATTATTATTTTATGGGGCACGTCTAGTTAATCCTTGTTTTCATAGGTCCATATGCTGTATACCCATATATAGGTCCTTATGTCCAACTATTTCATATATTTATTCTATGACACGCTTTGATGCTCGAGCGGTCTAAGACAGGGCTCTCCAACTATTGGCCTGTGGGCCACATCGGGCACAACAAGCTTCATGATATCCAAAGTATTTAAAGTCCAGTCATCACTGAATAGGTTCAAAATACCGCTATAACATGGGAAACTAAGCTAACAAACTAACAACATTATTCTGTTGGTTAAGGGACAATAAGTGTCACTTTTTCCATTGATGATTTATATTTAACTTAAAATTTTAAATTTAACGACACACATATGTCAATTTATCATAGTGAAAGGAGTGACAACAATTTCAATAATGTGACATACTTAGGCCGTGCCGATAGTCGAAACAGGAATCTCTAGCTCAACAAACAGACGCACCACTGACTATTCTAATAGGGTGGAATTTTTGGCAAAATATCAAATTTGTTAAACCAGTGTGAATTCTTCTACAATATTATAATTTTTATGATTTATCTTTGAATATGTGCGAAGTCGGATACCGACTAGTATTTTCTATTTAATTGATATATTCTCGGGAAGAACTTAATAAATGTCTTTTTTATAACTCTATTAGACCTACTTTAATTGGGATACATAGTTCCACACCTATTTAACCAGCCTTAACCCACCCTCCCCCACCTTTCCTCGGGAGCAAGAGAGCTAAGACATACCACACTGACTCAACACCGGTGACAAAGACTTCTTACCATTTGAGCCTTAGAAAACATAAATATATCATCTAAGTGGTATTTTCAACCACTTTTATAGTACTAAAGGAGACAAAACCTTAAATATAAACTCAGCTCAGGATACAATATATTTGATTAAAGTTTGAGGTATAAAAAATATTTATTAAATTTTTTAACCAGCTTCATTCAAATCAACCGACTTTTTTTCAATCAATTTTTCTTCATCTAGTTAGCCTAGATTTCAAATTTTGACTTAATTGTGATGACAATAAAAGCTTCTAAAATTTGAGGTTTACAGATATTCATTTATTTATTAACTTCACTTACTATCGATCTTTACATAATTTATAACAGACCTTCTTTTAGGCACTTACACTAGACATAAGGAACTGAAACTTGACACACTGACTCTGCCCCATTAACAGCACAAGCTCTTATAATTTTAGATATAAAATCCTTGTATCTTTATTTTAACTACACTTGCCATCGATTTAAAGCTTCTTGAAATAAAAAATTCAAAAATAAAGCAAATAATAATATTATAACATTTAGCACCAGGTCTTACTACCCGTTCGGGTTATACGCGTTAAGTACTAATTACTCTAATGGATTTTGAATTGGGAAGGTTGAATTAGAGGAAGTGAACTCGCATTTGAGTGGAGGCAGAGTGGAAAAACATTTAGGAAAAACCACCCCCAGTTCACCCGACCGAGATTCGAACCTCGATCTTCCCGTCCTCAGCAGTCGAGCTCAACACGAATAGCGCGTTGGCCAACTACGCCACCGAGGCGGGTAATAAAGCAAATAAATTTAAGGGATAGTTAAAAATAGAACCCTTTTATAAACATTCATTTATTCATTCCATAACTGGAGTGAATTGATCCGTAACAAATGTATACTGTTATACATTAATCATTTTTCACATTATTGGTAAATGAGATAAATATTTACACACCAATAGGTGGAAAAATGCAAAAATGGCCCTTTTTCTTAAATAAATATTCTGTTATTTTATTTTAGCACTACCTATTTGTGTTATACGGTTTATGTTACTGGAAAAGAGAAATTTATTTCAACCTTATGGTTTGACTTTATATTAAAATATGCTTAAAATAAGATTTTTTTAAACTATATATCAACATTTAACATCACACATTAAAACTGCTTACTACTATTATTTTGGGAGAATTAACGTGTACTCGTTATCAGTAAGAAAGAGATCCACCAACTAGCTTAACTCTACACATCATACATTTCCCCGTACACTAATAAGAGTTAGCACCGCGTCTTACTACCTATTCGGGTTATACGCTTAAGTACTAATTACACTAATGGGTTAGGAATTAGGAAGATTGAATATAGAGTAAGTGAACCCACATTTGCGTGGAGGGAGATAGGAAAACCATTTAGGAACCCCCAAGTTCATCCGAGTGAGATTCAAACCTTAATCTACCCGTCCTAGGCATTCTAGCTCAACACGAAACTAGCGCGTTAGCTAACTACGGCACCGAGTCGGGTCGTCCACTAGTAAATCACTGTAAAAGGGGAAACCCCAATCTCATCGTTGATAAATGTTCTAATAATATAGGGAATCAAAACAGAGACTCTTAGTTAAGTGGGCGGACGTGGTAACACGTGATCTAAGGAATCTTAAAAGTTTATTCTTAGACTGTTATTCTAGTAGGATAAAATACCTGAAAATAAAGTGTAGTTATTGTGTCATAGAAATTATGAGAGCAATAAATATAGTCAGACAAGTGAGTTAATAGTAGTAAAAACTAAGAAGCATTTACTTTTAAGTAAAGTATAGGGTGGGGCGTAAACAATTAAACGATCTATGCTGAGTAAAGTGATGGGCAACCTGCTGAGGTTTGACTGACGTCCGGTGGAGACATCTTCGAAAAGTGAAAAAGTGTAGTGTGTAGCTTGCTTTTATTTAGCAACTGAATACTTACTTTTCATATAAAGTGTTAGTTTTCAAGTTACTAATCGTCCTATTGTTAATAATAATAATATTTAGCACCGAGTCTTACTACCCGTTCGGGTTATACGCTTTAAGTACTAATTTCTCTAATTGATTAGGAATTGGGAAGGTTGAATTAGAGGAAGTGAACCCGCATTTGCGTGGAGGGAGAGTGGAAAACCATTTAGGAAAAACCACCCCCAGTTCTGCTGACCGAGATTCGAACATCGATCCCCCGTCCTCAGCAGTCGAGCTCAACACGACAAGCGCGTTAACCAACTACGCCACCGAGGCGGGTAATCCTATTGTTCTGACCCCAACTAAGGATGTGGTATCGAAATAAAAGTATTGATACGGTTCTCATTAAAAACACGGAAAGAAAAATATCAATACCGTACTAGTATCGAAAGAAGAAAGAAAATTATCGATAACAATAAATATTGGTTTCGAAATTTAAATACATAAAACTATAATGGTTTTTTATATTTTAAAACAAATTTTATAAGCTGCTTTTTCGCTATTGAACTTCTTAAAAAGCTTCCATGGTTCACTCTGGGAGGGGCCCTTTTTTAAGTACATTATTCGTTTATATAATATATCAAGATATATTAACTACACTAAACAGTAAATATATAGTCCCAGCGCAAAAAAAGGGTTATCCAAATATAATTTTTCCCACTTATTCCAAAACTGGTCTCAAAATTATCCTATCACATATAGTTTTAAAGTTATTTCCACTTTAAGATTATACAGTGTATAAGGAAACTCTTTCACAACAGGAATGGCTAGATATATATTCCATTCACCGTAGGAATTGACTTCTGAAAGGCCTTTTTCCCTACCATAAATCTACTATATAGTAGGATATTGGTAGTAAAAAAGACCTTTCAGAGAGTAATTCCTACCGTGAATGGAATAATATTAATTTGGTTGTTTCAATGATTTGGTGAAAACCAAAAGATCATTACACAGATTGTTACTTTTGTCTTACAAACATTTCAGGCATTAGTTCTGCCTCAAAGCACACTGTGACACAACATAATTTACCATCTGCCATGAGTCCTGTGCCTAGTGATGAACAATCGTCTCTGCCATAGACTCAAAAAAATGCAACTCTAGTTGATGATGAAAAAGAGTAAAAGCCGGTAGAGCATAATGATGATGATGTAAGGTTTGATCCAACTTTTGAAGCTTCCTGTTTATCTTCTGAACCATATGTTCTCACTCAAGGTGATCTTAATTATATTGTCCAAGATTTGAACCTATTTAAAAAGCAAGCTGAATTGTTAGGGTGCATATTGAAAGGCAAGAATCTCATATACAGAGAAACAAAAGTATGTGATTTTAGAGAAAGTCATAGTGACTTTAAGGATTTATTTTGTGTTGTCTTTTGCAATTGTGTTTGTTCCGTTATGGAAGGTGGAAGCACTTAGTCACGAGTACAAAATGGAGGAAAGGCTTTTATTTATAGTTTATTATAAAGTTATCTTGAAATCTGTGCTTCTTCACTAAGAAAATAAGCTTCCATCAGTGCCACTAGCTAACGATTCCGATATGAAAGAAACCTATGAGAGCATGAAACTCTTACTAGAAAAAATCAAGATTGAAGAATGCAAATGAAATGTCTGTGATGACTTAAATGCCATTGCTTTATCGCTTGAACTTTAACTTGGTTTCACGATACTGCTGTTTTCTTTGTGAGTGGAATAACATAGACTGGATAAATCATTACACCTATAAACATTGACCAAAGCATACATTACTAACCCCAGGAAATGAGAATGTTGTCAATACACTACTTGTAACCCTGAAAAGTTGTATCTACCTCCATTACATATAAAGCTTGCATATATAAATAACTTTGTCTTAGCAATGGATAGAAGTGGACCTGGATTTGTATACTTAAGAAATAATTCCCAATGATCAGTGATGAAAAGACCAAAGACGGAATCTGTGTAGGACCTAAAATGAGAGAACTTGTTCAAGATGAGAACCTCTATGATTAGTTGAACGAAGCTGAAAATGTTGCATGGGTGTCTTTCAGGGGTTTTTGCCTGAACTTCTTAGGGAAACATAAGACAAACAACTACAAAAAAAACAGTGGATGATCTTTTAAAATCTTACTTCGAAGCTACATTTCTTGGATTTACACCTGGATTTCTTCCTAGCAGATCTTGGAGCAGCCATGGTAAACGATTCAGCCAAGATATTTCTGGCATGGAAAAGCAGTACCAGGGCAAGTGGAGTCCCAGCATGCTTGCTTACTATCTATCGTTGGACCCGTAAGAGGGATGATCGTGAGGTAAAATACAGCAGAAAATTCTACACCTATACCATTTAGGTAAGATAGTCCTATGCTATGTATGAATTTTAATAAATTGAAAATTGACACGTAGACACTGGCATTGAACCTGGAAGCTTAGGCTAAGCGTACTAATGTTCTTCCACTGATATCAGTAACTATATTAATTAATTCATCCTCCAAGCTTCACCTTCCATACATATTTAATTTTATACCACTGCTTTCTTTCATGTATTGTAAATTAACATAATATTGTAAACTTTAAGTGGGTGTTATTTAAAAATCCTACGTGTTATAGAAATTCTAAAAATATATTTAAATTCAGCTTAAAAATACCAATAGATTCACCTATTTTGGTTTTTGGGAAAGAGAAAGGATTTTTTTTAGACCAGTGCTACTGACAAACCAAGTGCCCTGTTCTGGTTCATCTGCTTAAGCAACGCACACAATTCTTTTCTGCTTCGTGTTCTTGGGGCACCCTTAAGTTTAGTGCGTTTATTGAGCTCTACAAACTCTTCTTTTGTTTAGCTTGTGAAGACCGTGCTCATCGATAAAGTAAGGGGTAGTAGACTGGTCGCCAATCACCAGGTCAGGCATCAGGTTGTACTGATAAACCAAGATGAAAAAACGGCTATGAATTATGATAAGCTGAAAGCGATTGAGTGCTAGAGTTGCTTCTTGCTTGTCATACAGAGAATGAGGGAGAATTGAGAAAAAGTGTAATTTGTTCTACCTCCACAGTCCACTCTGGTAAACATTTAATCCCAGCGTAAATTAAGAGAGCAAAAAAGTTGTTGCTTTCGAATCCAATACAATACCAGAGTCGGAGTACTAATATGATTAAAAGTATTGAATAAAAAGTATAGTATCGAAATGAAAATATTTATATCAATAAAGTATCGATATATTTTTCACATCTGTATCCCCTATCTGTATAAGCTTATAAGTAAAAAAATACTTAATTTTAAGTGAATAAGAGCTTATTTCATAAGGGAATATTTTCTGGAAAACCTAATCAATTACTAATGTATAATGTACCTAGAATGATTTGAAATATGTCATATGACACATCTGACATATTTCAAATCATTCTAGAAACAAGTCAATTTTGTTTGGGATTTCAATGTATCTTCTAATGATATAGGAACATCTCCTAAAATTCAAAACCATGTGTGAAGTTTAATGAATACAATCGTTCAAGAAGAGAATAAATGAAGAGAGAAGTATGTTTTTCTATCCAGGCCTAACCTAACTATCCTTTCAGGTTGGCTTCTTTCACTATCAATTACTTTACAATATTGTACAGTGTTTCTGCACTGTCTTATTATATATTTCCAAGCCATTAGGTACTAACAAATTAATATATACTTATAATGAAGTATTTAGGCACACTACCCATCGATGACTCACTTAACGTGTCATGCAGAACTGTTGCTCAATATATCAGTCTCCTGAGTTTAAGTGATCTAATTGGACGTATTTATTCTGTGTTTTAACAATCTTGTCGGTTGGAGATGAGATCAAGGAGTGTAACAGGGCACATACAGACTCTGTCAGTCTATTAAAATATTGTCGTTTGGTATTAAATAAATCTAGGGTGTCTAAAATTGTTAAAGAGAAAGAAAGAACCTGGAGTTAGATAAAAGAGCAATATATAAAGGCTGCTGGAAAATGTGCGGGGTTGGTCAACTGAAAAATATTCTTAACAACATAGAGATTAGTACTAATAATAATAATAATGTCTAATAAACATGTATCAAACCAAGAGAACTACCAAAATGGATTTTTTTAAAAGATAAAATGTATGCTTAAAAATATTTATATCAACTAATACTGCCAGGAACTCAAGAAATATGAAGGATTTTAATACATATTTAATGTAAAAGAAAATACTATTTTTTAATTCCCTGCTGATTTTAATGGTGGAGAAAGTCGTGGTGTGGATAGGTCAGCCGTATTCTTTGAATTGGAAAAGTTTACAAATGGCTATGGCATCTTCAGCTGAAATATTTAAACGGTCTCCAAGAAACAAATCAAACGAAATAGACAGTAGCAGGAAACAGAAGACATTTCAAAAATGTTTACCTTTGACCTCCAGTGCCTTATTCTTCTGGAGCAGATAGAACTAACAAGGGCTACAAACAGCTAGTAATGAAATGGTTGAAACAGAGTGACAGGAAAATGAATAAACACAAATCTTTAAAAAAAAAATTAAATACCTTGGAAAATTCATTGTCTTTGAAATGTAAATTAAAGAAGCTTTGTTTCTATACTTTAATCCACTACTCTCTCACCTCATCCAATAATATATATATATATATATATTTAATAAAAAGATATAAAAAATATATAAATAAGAATAACTCAACATGGGAGGTACAGGTGTGAACTTAATAGAGAATACAGGTCATACCCATACCTTGTATTTAATATAGGTTATATATTTTTCTTTGTATTTGGGGGAAAGAAAAGGATGGTTTGGAAGGAATATTAATACATGTTCAAATTTCTTACAATATTATGGCGTTTTCACTCGCCTTTTCGTCATACATAATTGTTGCCTTTTTCATATCCATACCCTAGGTTTTCTTAGGAAATATCTTCAAAGAATGCAAGTAGAAAATTAAAATCATCATTAAGTGCTTGCCGATGTGGTATAGAACGGCAAAACATACTATTATGAACCTATCCTTTGAATAATCATGGTTAAAACCTTTCACCTGCCAGTTTGTAGGATGTTTAAATGGATTCTGGATTCACGGAGAGATCCCATACCCACTATCATCAAGTAGATCCAATGTCCCATTAAACGGTCATTATGTTTCATTAACTGTGATTCCCTCCAATTCTGCTGTTATGAACACTTACCAGTCAATATGCAGCTATACTCGTAGAATTTTCATTAGCATCAAAGGTACCTGTACCTTTATATTGATGTGCCCTTTTTTATTTAACTAATCATCAGAAAATCAGTTTTTACGGGTTTGCAGTGCATCGCACCAATCGCCGTATAAATTTAAAAAAAGTTCTTGCCACTTTGCGTTCTTGTCATTTAGTTCAGCCACGGTTGTTGGAAATTTGAATAATATAGATCTATTCACCAGACACATTATCACGAACAAAGTCAATGGTATTTCGAGCAGTGGTTTGATGAATTCTTAGATCCTCCGCGACTCCACTCTGAGAGCCTTGATCACTAAGGTAGCGAAGAAATATCTCAATTTTAATACTTTAGGTTAGAGCCCCACCTTTCTTTTACTATTTCTATCTGAAATTTGTGCACAAAATAATTGACCCTTTTAGTTTAAAACTTTAGCATTGACTTGAATACACTGTGACTAATACTTCAACGTTCATGATATTGTTTCAAACAAAAAATTTTGCATGAAAGCAGCCATTTATTATTAGTATAGATATCTTAATTATGTTACTCTATTCACATACCTTAAAAATGATGAAGAATTTATTCACAGAATAACAAATTGACTAGTGTTTATTCATATTATTTCAAGTAGATACTTGTAAAAATTAAGTGTTTACTGCATAACAAAGTAATTATTGAAAAAATATAAATATTTGATTTAAAGTATCCACTTAAAATTTTACTCTCCCAAAGCGAAGTATATACTTATCGTTTTTCAAGTAAACGCATTTGCAGCTTTTTATTTACTTGGCTCAAAAAGGTCAGGATTAACAAAATAATGTAATAAAATAAACGAAGTTGAAAAATGTTTAACCAATAGTTCGAAATTAAAATATTAGATAAATTATAATATGATAGAGCAATTTATATAATAAGCAAAAATACTATAATTCTTTAATGTTTTCATACTTTCTTTAACCCAATGCTATCAACAGTGTCATTTCAATTCTTATCTTACAAATTGCTCTTACTTACAAATGTTTTAGAACGTTTTCTAAAAAAAAATATCTTAGTATTGGACAAAGATAATCCACTGTTCACTTTTGAACAACTAGAAAGTTTGATCCTCCTGCCATAATTCATTCCAGACTGGCAAAACATTAAGAACCTACGTTTAAAGCTACCACCATCAATAATACAAAAATCTAAGCTTGAGGTCCATTACTTGCTATCAAATCAAGATGGGTGAATTAAGGACATTTTTCCTTGTCCTACCCTTTCTAAACAGACTGGTCATATTAGCAAACGGCTCTATAACTAGGTATTTTAAACATGAATATAGCTCAATCGAGTAACCAGGAATGGTGAAAAGAAAAACCAACAAAAATGTGTTCACCATTATCTCCACAATCTACTCTTAGAAATAGATCCCTTATCTTGGATAATTACTCTATGGTCCTGTCTTAAAAGCTAAATCAAATTCGAACCGATCACTTAAAGCAGGGATGGTGAAACTTGATCGACCAGTGTGTCACTAAGGACTAACTGAATAATTGTGAACTAGTCTAGTGCAGGGATGGTGAAACTTGATCGACCAGTGTGTCACTTAGGACTAACTGAATAATTGTGAACTAGTCTAGTGCAGGGATGGTGAAACTTGATCGACCAGTGTGTCACTTAGGACTAACTGAATAATTGTGAACTAGTCTAGTGCAGGGATGGTGAAACTTGATCGACCAGTGTGTCACTAAGGACTAACTGAATAATTGTGAACTAGTCTAGTGCAGGGATGGTGAAACTTGATCGACCAGTGTGTCACTAAGGACTAACTGAATAACTGTGAACTAGTCTAGTGCGCCAAATCTTATTTAGCTTTTATAACGGGTATTTTAAAATCACATCCTGTTGAATATTATGAATTGTTGTGAAAATTTAGAATACAATCGTTAATATTTTAACAATACATACATTTTAAAGAAGAAACATTTAATTAATGTTCAACGTGAGTGTCTTGGACAATGTTAATTTCAATAGCTTTGAGAAAAACATTGAAGCTAGTGCCTTCAGTATAAAAAGACAATAAATAGATAGAGGCTAAGTTAGAATCAGAAACCTATATAGTATTTTCCATATTAGTTTGAAACTAGTTGTATTTTACTAGTCAAGATATTTATTTTCGGTTCATTAATTATTTTTAGCACCGCGTCTTTTACCTGATGGGTTATACGCCTATGAAACAATTACTCTACTGTGTTAGGGATGAGTAAGGTTGCATTTTATAGGAAGTGTTCCCGCATTTACATGGAGGAAAAGTGGAAAACTGTTTATAATAAATCACCCTCTAAACAACAGACTGGGATTTAACCTTGATTCAGTATAGTATATTGTGATAGTGACGTTTTAGACCATGCAGCCAACGAAGCAGATCATAGCTTGTCTTCAAAATCAGACAAGATGCACTTAAGTACAAACTGAGACGATTTCTAACCGTCGAATTAAAAAAAAAATTATGATATGACATTAAATGACATAACCGGGCTCGTGGTACAGCTCCTGAATGCTCACCTAGAGGTCCCGGGTTCCCTTCTTTGCTTTTTTTTTAATAAAAGAGAATATTTTCCATGGTCACTATGGTTTGGTTGATTAAGATAAACCCGCCTCGGTGGTGTAGTTGGCTAACGCGCTTGTCGTGTTGAGCTCGACTGCTGAGGATGGGGAGATCGAGGTTAGAATCACGGTCGGGTGAACTGGGGGTGGTTTTCCTAAATGGTTTTCCACTCTCCCTCCACGCAAATGCGGGTTCACTTCCTCTAATTCAAACCTTCCCAATTTCTTATCCATTAGAGCAATTAGTTTTTAAAGCGTATAACCCGAACGGCTAGTAAGACGCGGTGCTAATTATTATTATTATTATTATTATTATTATTATTATTATTATTAGTATAAAGTTAGTTTAATAGCTTCATTGACTCCACCCCTTCAAATTCACTTTCATCTTCCTATCATCTCACCGGAACTTGGAGAAAGCCTCTATTAAAAGGATGTTCTGTCAGTACATGGTGCGTCCCCTGGGTAACGTTACATCAACACTGGCTAATCTTTCCGCCAACTGAGATACAGACTGATGTAACACAGACACGCTATTATTATTATTGAATGATATAACTGTCAAATTGTAATGACTTCAAAAAAAAAATGATACCACGTTGGAAAAATTATTATTAAATGTTTATTTTTTCATGTCGACGTGCCACCGAGGAAAAACCAAATCTAGAGTATTTATATTGAAACTAAGCACCAGTTAACCCAGCAGGGATTTGAACCTAATCCCGAAGTCTCGGTTCAGAGCCGAGCACGCCAACTGATCTTGTTTAATCCTGTTCAACACTGCCGGTAATTTAGTAATAAGCCGCTTCAGTGGTCGAATGATCTCAGGCGTCACTCTCACAATGGACAGGAATGTCGATGAAGGAGAGATCAGGGTTTAATCCTCGTTGGACGTTTAGAGGGTGGTTTCCCTGAATTGTTTTCCTCTATCTCTTCAAGTAAATGCTGGGACACTTACTATAAACTCAACCTTTTCATTCTTAATATATTGACTAATTAGTGCATATGAGTATATCCCAAAATGAAGATGAGACGCAATGATAAAAATCTTAGTAGTCAACTTTTTCATTACTAACCCATTATATTAAATGTTTAATAAGTTGCATGTCTGGATGTCATTGGTTGATAGTAGAACGCAGGGTATAAAAAATAAGCTCTGTGCTAAAAGTACACAACCACCAATTAAAACACTGAATCACCAGTTCCGGTGGTTTCAAAATCTAATCTGTCCCTCTAGTGATGGGTTGGGTTATCGGTGATGGCAAAGTTAGGATTTGAATTCCGGTAAACTGTACTAATTTTATTTCTAAATAGTTTCCCACTCTCCCTCCGCACAAGTTCGGGTACACTTCCTCCAAAATGACACCCCCTCTCCCTGTTATATTAGCTTAATTAATATATGTATAGGCCTATATTCCGGCATAATAAGGTGCGGTCATTTTATTTGTAATCATATTAATAGATATATTGAAATATTATTCTACTGTGGATTTAGCCACATAATGGCTATAATCTGAATTTAGTCTAAAATTGACATCTGGACACGATAATAGAATCCTGGGTAGATTAGTGGTAGAGCATTGGGAACCCAAACTAAAGGTTTTGATTTTCATCCCTGTGTCCAGGTATCATTTCATAACTAGATTCAGATGAAAAGTAGCAGTGCTATTAATATTATTATAAATATTATTATTATTAGAGTAGTTATAACAATAATCTTGCAGTAACAAACTATTGAGAGGCTTGTAGAAGATGGCATTATTAGAGAAGTTATAACAATACTCTGGCAGCAACTAACTATTGAGAGGCCTGTAGAAGATGGGATTATTAGAGTAGTTATAACAATACTCTGGCAGCAACTAACTATTGAGAGGCCTGTAGAAGATGGCATTATTAGAGTAGTTATAACAATAATCTTGCACCAACAAACTAGTGAAAGTCTTACAGAAGATGACCTAAAGCTCTCCGTTACAGCGCACTGAGTCCTGTAGGTGTAGCTCTTTGAAAATATCGTGTATGACTCACACTGACCATCTGCACTGAAGATGCTAGATGTTCTCCGAGAAGCAGGTGTTCGATTGGTAACTAGACCATTGTTTACCCGTCCGGATACAAGACCACGCACTCCCGATGTACCGCGGCTATGGCTCTCTCTCTCTCTCTCTCTCTCTCTACTACACACACTACGAAGACAAACAACCACTGTACACGTGACCGGCCTCTTAGTATAGGTGCCAGCGCCCCTGGCTACTGATTTTAAAGTCCCGGGTTCGATTCCCAGTGGTACCATGGGTATGTTCCCCTAAAGGAGAACTATTCCTCAGGTCGCTATGATCTGATTAATTACGCTTAAGTTATCTTTAATATTTCCACACCTCTATAATCATTATCATCATATCATCTTACTGTGGGTATGACGTGTAGACAGCTCCAAGGTACCCCCAAGGCAACGTTCTGTTCCCACATCGCGATCTAAATACTGTATCATTTACGGTAAAAGAAATAATTGTACAGAACACCGCATGGACTTTCTCGCTCTATTATTTGAAAATGGAGATATTTGCTCAAAATTCGTAATGTATGTGAAACGAAATAATATACAATAGCAAACCCAAGCATAAAATACACCATACTTACGTAAAACTTTTTTTTAGTACCAGTTTTAAATTTTATAATTTTATTTTTAAAGAATTAAGGTCCTCATTTGTAGGTTTGGACCGATAAAAAAAAGATCAATGTCGGATCCACAAGGGTCAACACTTCGTATTAAAATTTCAACTCCCTGTTAAAATTTTCGACATTGTATTTTCATTATATTTAATTATTTTATTTTCAGGTGTTGCAAACCTTCATGCTATTTCAATGCTATTATTATTAGCACCACGTCTTACTACCCGTTCGGGTTATATGCACTTACGCTAATGTGTGATGGTAGGGTGATTGTGAGATGAAATGGAGGACCTACAGTTTAACGTGGAATCCGAACCACGGTGGAGGCCTGGCATTCCTCACATTCACAAGATGTCTTGTCAGAGGTAAAGGAAAGGTTTGATAATCAGATAAATCTTTGCCGGGACCGAGGATCGAACCCCGGCCGCCAGCATAGAAGTCTGACACCTTACCCCTAGACCACCAGGTCACCGACTTCAATGCTATTAAATTCCTAATTTATAAATGTCGATAAATAAAAAATGTGAATATTGACTATTGAGTCTAAACAGGATATATCTCATTGTTGTACAAACACTTCTCCTAAGAGTTTTAAGGAAAACTAACATAAACTTTTAGAGACTTACTCATATTTAATTACTCTATGTATTGGAGAATTATTGCGTTAAAACTTAAGTAGTATCTCTTTACAACTAAAGCTCACAAAATTGTGTTAATATATTTGCCAATTTTTCATAAACTGTTGGTTTTATAAAAATATATTTCATATAAAAGTTTTTTATTTTAATATTATACTACTACAATTATTTTGCAATGATAAGTTATTTAGAATCTCAAATAGTTGCGGAGATACGTAAATTTCAGTTTCTGAAGTAACCTAAAATTCATTTTCACGGTAAAACTAAAGTAGCCATTTTATTTATAATCTTAATCAACACCGAGACACGAATTTTAATCAAAATCGTTACAGTCAATTTTGAGAAAATCGATTTTTCTCTTTTCGCTCTTTCTTAAACTGCTCTTATTTTTAAGTTTAAACAGACACACAGACAGACGTCATTGCAAAGACCACTATTTAAGGTTTGGGGGGTCTTGAGACGTTGATATCCATCAACATTTCAGGTTATATTTTCTTTTACTGTCGGAATACTTTTACCTTTTGTGTTCGAAAAGTTAAAAAATATATATATTTACGTATAGCTTGAAAGTTATTGGTTTAATAAAAATATTCTTCTTATAAAATATTTGTTTTATAAAGAGACCTACTTATTTGTAACGATAGGTAATTTCATATCTCAAATTATTTAGGAGATATAAAAAATAATATTATACGCATCAGATTGGAGCCCTTAAAGTCTTTTTGCCGAAATATTGAGAGTAGACATTTTGTTATAATATTTATAAATAGTTTGAAATGAAATTTAATCAAAATTGATAGAGCCGATTTTGAGAAAATCGACTTTTTCTCTTTTTGCCCTTCAGTAAACTACCCTTAATTTTAAGGTTGGATATCCAAATCCAAAAATACTTCAGGGCAACCCTATGAAAACCCCAAATACCAAGTTTTAGCTCGATCGGTTAAGTAGTTTAGATTCTAGTAGAAGGTACAGACAGACAGACGGAAATTCAAAAACTACTTTTTCGGATTCGGGGGCTTATTAAACGTCGAGTTTCATTAAAATCTCGAGTTTGACAATCAAAGTTTTGGTTTTGCTGTAGTGTGATTTTTGATACACATTTTAGTTCTGTTATGATGACTATAAGGGCCACCATCTAAATGAGGTGCCTTTTAGAAGATGCAGAATCATTCGTCCTTCAACAGTAAAGGAAACAACTTTTTTTTTTGTGGCTAAGAAGTCACTCTTGCAAATGGCACGTCATGAGATGTTGCCAGGAAAAGCATATCAAATTAAAACTGTGTCTGTAAAATATCCTCTTCCACTCTGTCCCCATTTGACCAATTATACATATATTCTGCAAAATATAACTCACAAGAGATATGTGTTTCCGTCGATAGCTTACCAATGGATGTCTTGCTGAGTGATCAGAACAGATGAAACAGATGACAGGCACAGTTTAAATCAGCTCTGATTACCCTTGAAACATTTCAACCGACGCCACTGACTCTTTCACTAAATTGAAATGTTGGTGACTGGTTTATCTGGTGTCTCGAATCCCTGTAACGTGTATTGAAGGTGGTTTATCATGAATGGTTTCGCCACTTTCCCTCCAAGCTAGTACGTGTATATTCACTTAAAATGCTGCCTTACTCATTCATACCTCATTATCTTAATTAATGTGTACGTATAGCCCGAAAGGATAATAAGATGTTGTGGAAATAATATCAGTTCAAACCCAGATATTTTGTTCAACTAGCCAAATGTCATCTGATGTCATATATTAACTGGTCATGCCACTGTTTATTTTGTTAAGTGTCCTTGATAGTCCTAGTGGTATTTCCTAAAACTATATCACACAGGAATCAATTAATGGCATGGGGGCTGGTTGTTGTGTATGTTCTAGAACTAACCTGTTTCAAAAGGCATGTGTTGATACAATCATCAACTTCATAAAATACACGTTTGATACCTAAAATCCTGCAAGATAGGCACAGTAATAATTATTATTGATAATTCATTTTAAAGTGAAAGGCTTAGAGGCATTTTAAAGTCAGCTCTTGGATGTCAGCAATATTCAAGTAGACTAATAACAAGTAGTTCAAATCGTGTAAAAGATCAGCTGACATCCAAATCATGACTATATATACGGCCTTATATAATTTTTAATATAGGTATGGTCCTATTTTAATTGGGGGTATCTTTAAGGCAAAGAAAACAATTTTTGCTGCCAAAATTGGTCATGTTTTAATATTTTAATTTGTTTACTTAATAAGTATTACGTATGATCAAAAGTTAGCGCTACAGATCATATGACTTGAAGTTTGAATGAATGAGAGCAGATCTTATAACTTTATAGGTGACAAATAAATGCGGGGAAAAAGTATTATAATATGGTCCAATTATTTACTTACAATTTGATTCACAATAGAGATAATATATTTAAATTGTAATTTATTTAATGTGATTTTATTGTACGTCCTCCTGTGATGTACTCATTCAAGCAGGTAAGAGAAGGGTTTGATTTATAGTAAGTATAGTCACATTTTCGTGGTAGTAGAGTGGAATCAAATTGAGGAGAAAAAACGATCAGTTACCCTACCAGTATTTTAAACTCATCTTCACCGTCAAGGGCTAATCACTCTAGATAAACATGACGATCTATTCCACGTGACCACTGGTGTGTGATATATTGTAGTAGTAATTACTTATTTCATATTTTGGGGCTGTATTTGGTAGGAAATAAATCTATAATTAAATGTATGCAAATCTTAGTAATACATTATAATAACTGCCTTACGCGTTGCTATGTTCACATAACTTGATGGGCAAATCTATAATAAAATAATCCTACTTTTCTTTAACAAACCCCAACTAACAGAAACCTATTATTATATTAGGAGAGTTGTAATTTATTGTAGGCTATATATTTTATCATAGTATTCGTCGAATTACTCATTATTTAAATAAATGTAAATTATTTTAAAAGGATTTCTACTTATATTACAAATTATTGGGCAAAGATAAATTATGTAGGTATTACACAATTAATAATAATAATATTTAGCACCGCGTCTTACTAACCGTTCGGGTTATACGCTTTAAGTACTAATTACTCTAATGGATTAGGAATTGGGAAGGATGAATTAGAGGGAGTGAACTCGCATTTGCGTGGAGGGAGAGCGTAAAACGATTTAGGAAAAACTACCCCCAGTTCCTCCGACCGAGATTCGAACCTCGATCTCTCCGTCCTCAGCAGTCAGCTCAACACGACAAGCGCGTTATCCAACTACGCCACCGAGGCGGGTAATTACTCAATTGTTCTTACTTGAGATGAAAAGGTTTGATTACAGAACAGGTGGCGTTAGACCCGCGCGAATGATTTAAATATTATATTGAATTTTATTTATTTTTTGAGATATTTAACGTGTAATTTCTGAACCGACTGATTTTACCAGCACCCTAGAAATTTTCTATCAGCGAAAGCGCCTACCCATTTTGTCTGTAAAAGTCTTTTCACAGACACTCCAGGGTTCCTTTAAATGTCTTAATTCACATGGGACCGATGGATTTACTTCCCCTCCGTAGAAAGTTGTGCTACGCATTTTTTATTTCTCAAGAAAAATACGTCCACCCCGGCTGGGTTTTAACCCACGAACTTGGAGTATTTAATTAAAATGAACTGTTTATAAAATGGCACTACGAATACGAATAAGATATTTCAAATGATAATCAATGAGCACAGAGATTATTTTGTAAGTAATATTAGCAGTGCCACTCGCCTTAGCATGAAACTGACACAGCAAATTAAGTCAGCAAGACTCTATCAGAGTTAAATAACTTAAAATAAAATAAACAGTAACTTAATGATATTTCACTATTTTAATCACATACACTTATATTTTAATTATGTACCTTCCTATAATAGTTATTATAAATTTAAAAAATAAAAGTAAACACAAGAATCTAGTATAGCCTCAGAAATGCCGCAACCCCAAATGGGCTCTCAACTCCCTGGTTATAAACCTTCAATCTTGGGGGTGTTTAACATTATAAATAATGTTGTACTTGCATTTTCTGATAAATTCATTTAGGGGCAATGTATTGTTTGTAGTTTTTTTAATCAAACTATTATAAACTATATTCAGAGAGTATCTACAAATATGTAGTGCCATTTTTATATTTGTATTTATAAATTAAGAAAATACTAACTTACATTATGACTCGAAAGTTAACTGGCGCACTTTAAAAAATGTGCCACCTATCCCAATCCTTTGCTAGCTCTAACCGGTTCACCTCATGGTCCCACATTTGGATCTTCTGGATGGGAGCACGTCAGGGAAGTCATAGGATGGTAAAGCTAAAATAATAAAATTATGGTTGTGTTTAATTTAGATTTTTATAATCCTAGCCACTGATGTTCATTTTATACTATCAACACACAACAACTGTGTGTTCAAATAAAACAGCCTTTGGATTGTTGATTTGAAGAGCATCTGTGTTCATAGTGTTAGAGTAAAAATTTATATTTTTTTTATTAAACTATTGGTACCGATTTATAATTTACAACACCTAAACTACGGCTCCTTTCCCCAGGGATGTAGGCAGGAATAATGTCAGGTAGTTTAACAATAAAAATGCTATATTTTATCTACATAACTATTTGTTTGTGAACGATGCATATTAGCACAAAATCAATTTGGGCAAGGGGCGAAATATATTTCAATATTTATTTAAATTTGTATTTCGATAAAAGTGACATTTTCAAAGTATTTTCTTAGAAACTCTAGTATAGTTAATTCTAAATTAGTTTTATGGACTATCTTCTACAATTCGTATATTTCCGTTCTATAACAAATTATAAATTTGGACAAACTTCACAAAGGAGATAAACTATATTACCCAAACAGCAGCACGCTTGAGCCATCTATTGGTGGCGACGTGTACTAGCAACTTTGTAAAAACTGCGTGGCTGATTCTTTATGCTAGAGTGGCACAACTTACATGTGAACGTTACAACCAGGCCAAGACTGAAAATCTTACTAAAATAATGAAATGTTTATTCCAAAGGCTTAAAGACAAATAAATAAAAAATATTAATATAATAGTTACAAAATATGTATGTACTTCTTATACCTAAGGGTTATAGTCCTATAAAGTAAATTATTTTGTATATTTGAAAAATCATAAATTAAATTAATCTGTAAATAAACAATAATTATTAAATATAAGTTAATATCATTTTATAAATTTTAACATGATGTACTTATCAATCGATTTGCATTCTATTAATTATTAATATATATATATATATTAATTATTAATATATATAGCCTATAAGATATATGTATAAATTTTAGATATTTACACAATATATAATGTTTTAGATAAATATACAGTATATATATTTAAGATAAACAACGTATTATCAGAATAATATTGCTGTCCGTAAATACGTCTATTCATTAAAACATTTATGTTAAGGAAGCAAAGGGCCAAAAAATAAGTCTTTAAAAAAAATCTAATGGTGATCAGTGTTGTGTATATTATTATTGTTTACTTTTAAAAAAAATAGCGCCTTATCTACTAAATTATAACCTATTCGTCCTTATCTCATTAGTGTAAACACGAGTATATATGGAAGGGCTAGAAAGACACGTACTATTTAAGATTGTGACAGTAAATACAAATATATGTATGAACATATTTAAAATCTAATAATACTACATTCTACTCATAAACATATTTTTGGAACCACAGATTGCCACCAGTGAGGGATTTACGACTTTTAATTAAACCAATGAGGTTGGGAGAATAAGGAAAAAATTTGAGGAAAAAAAACTTGCACTTCCTGGAGAAATGGTGAGAAAGCTTTTGGGAAAGTCGCCATCAATGCCGGGATGTAAACTCCGACCTCCCCGTCGGTGACAAAATAGTTTAGATGAGCGTGACTCTGAGTTTCTATTAATTCCTTTCTTATAGAATCATAAGGTACAGTACAATGTGCTACAAAATATATTGTATAGCGCTTACATAATTAAGCTCCTTTAGTAATTAAATAAGCTAAGATGTTTTTACCAGCTTTGGTGGCCAAATGGTCTATGGCGTCACTGTCGTATTGGACTAGACTGCCAATAGAAAAGAGATGGGGGTTAGATTCCCAGTTAGGTGTACTGAGAGTAGATTTACAAAATGATTTTACACTCTCCGGCCACACAAATGTGAGCACACTTCCTCTAAATTCAATCTACCTCATTAGCGTAGTAAGTATGTATACGTACAAACTGAACAGTATATAATACGTGGTTTATTTCTACTAGCTTTCTGCCGAAGTTTGAGAGATCGTTGTTTTTAAGGGTGGAATTCCCTAAATGTCTTTTTAATCTACCTCCACGCTAATGTGGTAACACTTCATCTAATTCAACCTTCCTAATCCCTAACAGACAGTGTATTTTGTACATATGCGTATAGTACGATAAGGCTGTAAGACGCATTGCTAAAATAAAATCTAAAAGGTATAGATGCCAAATTTTGTTTCCTCTAAAATTTGTTAAACAATCACAACAATAATCAAAAATTGCAAATTATTACAGGACTACCATTCATTTAGAATGAACATTTGAGTATCTTATATCAAATTTGATAAGCCCTTTTCCGGTAATAGGAATTAAAAGGATATGTTTGAACAGATTTTGACAAACGAAATCTCATTTTAAGGTTAGAGGTCAAGGATGTCGGTTAAAAATATTAGTTTCCAACGATAATCTAATATTCCCAGAGAAATTTCAGTTCTTCATTCTGTTTTTATATAACCATAGAAAACCTAATATTTGCATGTTTATTTATACCAGTAAATAAAATGTTTCTCCTTAGTTAAAAATACCAGCTCAACTCCAATTTAGGTTTTACCATGCAACAAATATAAAAATAATAGCAAAAATCTATATTTACTCAACTAACCAATGTCAGAAGGTTAGTTTGTTTGCGTTTATACTATTTACTCTTTTTTATTTTATAATATCTACTTCTGGTTACAAAATTGCCGTTATAATAGCCAGTTCAAGCAAATATTTTACCTATTGAAGGAATTAACTGCCTATGATAGGGGACAATTTATTACTATATTAATGTTGTTATCGTCAAGTCACATTTAAATCAACAATAGTTACTATAATTCCTAAAATTAAAAGATTAATTAGTCAATTTAGAGAGAATATTTCTTATATTTTGTTTGCGCGTTAATTATAAAATAAAATCGATACAATTATGTTTAAATTTGTTTTGGTAAATATTATAATTTTAAACGTTGATAAATGTTCTTGGATGAGCTTGGATAGCCATTTTAATTGTTTACGTAAGGATTTTAGTGTTAATTTTTTCAAATAGTCACACAATAAAATTAAGTTAATTTATATATTTTCTAACTACCATTTAATTTTGAGTGTATATTGATAATATTTCCAAGTTATATTTTATGCATCCCAAATATCTTATGATCTAAGTTTATGTTTTGGTGTTTGTTTTTTCTAATAATATTTCAATACTAAGATTTTCAAAAATATTTTCATGTTACCAGTTCATTTTGAGTGTAAAAAGATCTAAAGTAATGTATTGTGACCCAATTTGGTGGCCACATGGACTAAGGTACCACTCTCTAAGTGGACTAGACTGCTGATGATGGGGATATTGAGGTTCGAATAGTGGCCGGGTGTACTGAGAGTAGCCTCCACAAAATTGTTTTCCAATTACCTTTACGTAAATGCGGATACACTACCTATAAATATAACATTGAATACCCCTCAAGCAAATATTGTATCAAGTACATAAGTTAATAACAAAAAATGGAGTAAGACGCGCGAGTAAAAAAAAAGTTTTGTGTGCCCTATAAATCTTCTTAGACACATACACTCTTCCAAATACCTAATCCCTCAAATACTCTCTCTCACTCTTTCTTTCTCTCTCTCTCTCTCACAAACTATCAAATGCACCCTCTTTCTAATACACTCCCGCTCTTTCTTACACAGACTCTCTCTCTCTCTCTCACACACACACAAGCTTCTTCTATGACAATATCTCTTTCGTTAAAAGTCTTTCTAGCACACACTTTTACAAACACTTTCTCTTGGACTATATATCACGCACTCTCTCACACACACATTCTCTTGGACTTTATATCACGCACTCTCTCTCTCTCACACACACATTCTCTTGGACTTTATATCACGCACTCTCTCTCTCTCACACACACTTTCTCTTGGACTTTATATCCCGCACTCTCTCTCTCACACACACTTTCTCTTGGACTTTATATCACGCACTCTCTCTCACACACACTTTCTCTTGGACTTTATATCACGCACTCTATCTCTCACACACAAACTTTATTTCTCTCACACATACACAAACACACAATTTCTATTACACACACTATCGCAAACACTCTCTATCACACACGAAAACTCTCGTTCCCACACACTCTCTTTCGAACAAACTTTCTTACACAACCACTCTCTCTCTCTCACGCACACACACCCTCTCTCTCACACACACTCTCTCGCCCTTTATATTTCACGCTCTTTCTATCGTACATTTTTTCAGCAGCAGTAACAGCTGGCATTTCTAAATGTCCTAACATTATTCATTACAATCAATACTCATAACGCTATTAAAATACAATAGTTAGAAATGTTTCAATCAATATGTAAAATAATGATTTAAATATCTTTTCCTGCAGTTAATGTTAATAAATAGCTCTTTATGCTTCTCTTACCAAACAAGCTCTCCTTTACAATTAAAACCACAGGCTGGGTAAATTCTCCCCTGAGGTGACATTTGTACGTTCCTCTTTTTATTTTTTTATTTTAATCCTTGTGGGGGGTGTAATTATTGAGAGATGGAGTGCCGCTGAGTGAGGGGGAGATTTAAGGGGGTGCGAGGTCAGTGTACCCCAACTAGTGGTAAACTGGTGGTAGAAACATTCGGAATGTTTTGTGCCACCGCCTGAAGACATAAACGCTGAAAGTCATTCGAAACAATGTGAGAAAATAAGGTATTGTTGTTTGGAGAACAATGAATAAGTATAGAGAGTACTAGTTTTGAATCGCTAACAAAGAAAACATTGATGGTTGAGCTCTTGATAATTTAGAGGTATTTATATATGGTGTGAACGAGCCCCAATGGCAATCGAAATAACTTACTTAAAAATTAGCTCAATATTATACATCTATATTAACATTACCGAACAATTTAGAGGATTTTTAAAATTAATAATTCATATATTAAGGTTTCTTTTAAAACTATAGAAATAATTATGATCTATACATATATATGTATGAGAGCTTAATCACTGGTAAAAAAGAAAGCTAATATTTAAAATATAATCGTATGGACCAAATGTGTAATAGGACCATGTGATTAAAAAATAGGTTAAAATGTTCACATTTTTTACTATTCGCGTATGATATACGGAGGTAAGGATGGTTGGGGTCGGGATGATAAAGGTATAACTTGGAGATTATGTGCCCTGATTTTCGTGGCGAGAGAGTGAACAATTATTATGAAATATAATTATGATTGCACCCGTCCTGGGTTGAAACGCAGACTTCCCTGTAAACGGTAGGCCAGAACAATGAGATCAAAAATAGCTTATTAGGGTAAATAATAAAAGGTATACACTAAATGTCTCTTTAAAATTTTAACACTTGAATTAATGGGTACAAAGAAAAAACGTCACACTCATTTAGTCTGATAGTCTAGACTCTAGAGGATTTGAGGTCAGCTCTTGAATACTTTCTTGGTGAAGTTAATGATATTCTCCATAAAATATGTCTTCTCACACTCCCTTTATTAAAACCATCAGATATCACTCCTCCGTCCTACCTTCCTAATATTTAATCCATGATAGTAATTAAATGCGAATAGCCAGAAAGTGTGGAGACATGGGTGGTAAAATGTGTTTGATGTAATTGTCAAAGTTTCTATATCCTGTGGAGAAATTATATTTCATTTACATATAATATATTATATTATATTTATTGTAGGATTGGCTTTTCAAAAATAAATTATCAGTAAAACACCCTAACATAAATTTCCACGGAATAAACCAGCACTTAATTTCTTTCCTTGTAAGAAATATTTGACCCAAATTGTCGTACTCAATTAAAAATAAAATTACTTTCAAAAATTACATTTAAATAAATATCCCTAAATGAAATCTATTCCCTTATCAAATATAATATAGTGATATTTATAAAGTTAAACACTTAACAGATATCCATTTTGAACCAAAGTCTAGAACAATTTTACGACAGATTAAATATTATTTTGAATAAAACATCTTTAAACAATCCAAATTATTTAAATCTAAAATTAAATTAATAATATTTCCTTTAAGCAGAACCATCATATAACATCAAAACATAAAAGTGTATATGAAATGTATCAAACCGTTTCGACTAAAGACCCAAATACAAACAGACATGCATATGGAAAGAGACATGCAAACAGACACACAAAGCCTACAGACCTGTGAAACCCATATTTTTTTCACGAGAGCTTATCAAGTATTAATATACTTAGTAATTTTGGGGTTGATAATGGTATAAATTACAAAATTGTATGTATACCAGTAAAACCTTGCAAAACTTCCACACACTAAACCGTCCCCTATCCACCCAAAGAAAGATGATTTATTCTTTTGTTGGATTGTTGAAATTGGTGACCTGGCGGTCTAGAGGTAAGGTGTCAGACTTCTATGCTGGCGGCCGGTGTTCAATCCTCGGTCCCGGCACAGATTTATCTGATTACCAAATCCTTCCTTCACCTCTGACAAGACATCTTGTGAATGTGTGGAATGCCAGGCCTCCACCGTGGTTCGGATTCCACGTTAAACTGTAGGTCCTCCATTTCATCTCACAATCACCCTACCATTACATATTAGCGTAAGTGCGTATAAGCCGAACGGGTAGTAAGACGCGGTGCTAATAATAATAATAATTGTTGAAATTAAATACTTAGCGAAACGTATACACAAAATAGCAAAGACAGTTTATTAATGTGAACGTATTTACAATTTGTCTTTATATACAATATTTGGTGTCAGAATGCAATCATCTTGAATTAAGATTTTTCTTTTAATTTAAATTTTAGACGAACAATGTGTTCTAACGCAAAGAGAGTATGCTATGTCAGAAGTCGGTAGAAATCCTATCCACTGATAACTTATTCATTGCTGTAGGCTTTGTATTAGTTGAGAAAAAGGGATGTTGACAGAATAAATAATACATATAAGGAGGAAGGAACTAAATAGTTTTTCATTCATAGCTTTTTTGAAAGTGTGTATCTACTTTAGAACATGTCAGGACTGCGTCTTGGATTCAGTTTCATATGGCACCATTGATGGAAAGACGGGGACTGGAATCCTGGTTGTGTTCTCTAATAGACAATTTATATATCTATATATAAACTGTCTATATATACATACACACATCTATATATTTATTTAAATTTAATATCAATATATTTTTTCCACTTCTATGAGGTTGCACTTCCTTTAAACCTATTCCCATCATCCTACATCTTAGATTGATAACAAAATAAACCATATGCTAAAGAGCGTTAATTAATAAATATTTGATGTAATATCCTTAGTTCGTTTGTAGGACAATTTATGTAATTAACCTTTTAATTGAATATTTACTCTAGAACATTATAAATAAACTTAGTTTATAAGTATTTCACATTTAATAAAATTATAAACAAGCTTGAAATGTAATTTTAATTTTAATTTCAAAGCACCATATAAAATTAAAAATGCAAATTCAAATTTTCAATGTACGAATACAACCGTTGCTCAAAGCACTCAATCGCTTATAGCTACTAGATAGCTCTTGTTACTTAACTTATATAATTTACTGTATACAAACAAAAATAATACAAATAACGAAACTCAAATCAATTTTTTATATCCATTGAAATTGCATCCTTGTAATTTTTAGCCTTAATTTCATGTTAATCTTAAATAGTTTAAGAAACCTTATATCATTAATTCCCTTTTAAATATATTATTTTTGACTATTCTTTACCGTCACAACATCCAATTTTTGGTAAACCATGTTACTTTATATTTACTTGTATCTATATTTGTATTTTAATGTACTTATCTGTTTTCACATATATTATATGTGTTTGAAGGTGAGAAATTTATTTACGATGATATCAGAGTAATAAAAGTAAGCTTCAAGGAATACATTGTTATGCACACTTCGTTTACCCCGGAAGGTGATAATATTACCTGTACTGATTACACTATTACCCTAACTTATAAGAAACACTAAAGTGAAAGTTAAGCTTACTATCTTACAGGATACAAATAATACACATTAAACACGTTTGACTAATATATAATCAAAATTAATGAAAGTAAAGGAAGAAATGTTTATATATATTTATATTTATCTCCATATCTTACTAACCATTCAGATTATAAGCTTATATACTAGTTACACTAATGTGTAGGGGATTGTGAGGGTTTAATTTACGAGAAGTGTACCTGAATCGGAGTGGAGGAAGAATAGAGAAGCATTTAGAATGTACACCCTCAATACTCCCAACTGGAACCGAACTCTGATCTCCTTGTCTTCAGTAGTCTGGTTTAGTGTGAGAGTAGTTCCTTAGACCATGCGACCACCAAAGTGGGTAATTAAATATCAATATATTCACCATCAGAGAGGATGGAAAGTCCCATAGTAGAAAGTGAACATTTAATTCATTTAATTTACCCTCTCTTGTTAGAGCTAAATCTCAACCTATAATTACAATAATTATTTTTGAGCATTATTAGTAGGATAATGCAGACTACATGTATTTATCTGCAAATAATATTTTAATAACTATCATTGGCGAGATAAATGGCCTATTCGTATGATTAATTCGTATGATTAGATATAGTTGTGTTTAAAATAATTAAAAAATATAATCCAAAATATTGCGTAGTCATTAAACTTAATAATTAGTATAAATATCGGGCAGTGAGAGGGTACAGGGTTAGGGGGAAAGGGGGGTGAATCATGGTGTAGTCTCGTACATTTTGGTAGGTTAATACATGCTGCGCCATCTCTCAGCAATGTACAAAACTACGTCACGACCTAGTGCCGGTTGGATCAACTGGTCGGAAAGAAGACACGACGGTAGACAATTGATAATCATTAAATAGACACACGAAACAAAAACTAGCTTTGGTTGAGGATCAAATTTAGTTAATACTTAGATCTATACTTAGCAATAAACAGATTTATATAATTATATTACATAACTTTTTGATTAGTATTTTTAATTATTTTGTTTTAACACTAAAGGTTTTGTCACCACAGCTTACTACCCATATTTATATCCGTAGATACTATAGTTAATAAGATATTGATAGAAAGAGTAGGTTTGAGAAAGGTTGCTTAAAGGGAATGAACCAGTAACAGAGTAGACAGTGGATAAGAAAATAACATTCTTGAGGAAAACCACCTCCAGTGAACCCAGTCGATATTCGAACCTTGTCCTGCCCATCACAGGTTATCCAGTCTATTACTAAGACTCACTTCTTGGACAATTTTATCAAAAAAATACTGCTTGCCTTGTAATTTAATTCTATAGATGATTTTTATTGAGGTATTTTGCTAAACATGATTTTTATGGGATTTTACCGTTAAAATCATGAAAAATAATTGTATTTTTTAAAATGTATTTGTGATTTTAGTTATTCTTTAATAGATACAAAAAAAAACATAAGATTGCAAGCCCACGACTCTCATTGATAAAATAGGTCAAATAACGTGACGTAATAAAACATTTATGAACAGATCTAGGACTAACGAAGTGAGTTTACTACTTATTGTAACACCGAAACTACATTATAAATGAAATATTACGCTCAGTTCCAATATAATGTGTGAGTCATATAGGTTGAGACACCAAAATATCAACAACAAAAATACATTTTGGAAAACTCCACTCCAGAAAACATGAAAGCGAGCATTAAAATTGTTTTAGAACTATTTATAAATTCATAAAAAGTTTATAGAGAAAATTAAAATGTGTATCAAGGTTACAAGACATAATTTTGAGCATCTATTAAAGTGATATTATAAATAGTGTAATAAAGAATAACATAATATAGTATAGAGTTCTTGAATAAAATATTTAAAAACAAACACAAGTTTAAATAATTTCAAGTATTAATGTCCACTAGGAAAAAGCATCAGGCAATAGTTGTCCGTTTATTTGTGTAAAATATAATTCAGTTTAAAAAAATAGATTTTTCATAGAAAATACCAATTTGACCTTGAAATAACCTTAAGACGTCAACCAGATTAAAATTAGCTAGTGCTGTTCTATTTCCCCCTCTAATTGCAGTGTTTTCATGATATTCTTCACCCGGTATGATATATTATTAGTATAATTGACGTTTTTTTTAAACTATGAAACTAAAAATCTAATAATAATCTTAAAAAAATTGGATTTTTACTTTTAGACCAAATTAAAATATATACATTCCATTACGTAGTATCCACTCAGGCTATCCAAACATGATTTATTAAAGGGTTTAGGGATGACTAACTCAGGATTTAAAGGAAATGCACCAGCTCTTGCACCGAGAGAGAGGGTACGATCAATTTATAGCAAAACACTCTTAGTACACTTAATCCGTATTCACAATATGTCCTCATTGGAACGCCAGGATGTACGAGCTAAACTTTTATTCAGCGTGGAAATGAGTAGCTAAATTTATATAAACTACTATTGCTAATTTTAATTAATTAATATATCCTGGTTAAAGTAGTCGACTAAGAATACCAGAAATGGATGCACAGTAAAAAAAACAACATATCTCTCAGTATTTAAAATATTTATATTTTGAATTATCGGCCGATGAGTAAATATAATTGTTTCAACTTAAATTGGGAGTATCCATTCCTTAATTATATTGTAAATTTACGCACAAAACTTAATTTCAGTTGTCAATAATTAATTATTAAATGACCAAACACATTTTGATGTAAGTTCTATCTAAATAAGTTGAAAAATGTCAAAATTAAATAAAGATAATAAAATTTTATTTTTAGGTAACCTACGACTAAATTGGGTAAGCAATTATGTTGAAAATAGTCAATTATACTATAATAGATTACGTTAAACATTATTATATTATACAAATATTAATAGTTATTTAGATCACTACTATAAATATATAACTGACTCTTTCTTTTCACATGTTATAAATAGTCTCTCATTTAAATATGAATAATTATTTAAATACAAAACATATTTATTACCATACGTCGAATATGTATGTGCATCAGTTTATGATCTAAGCCAGCCGTTCCCAAACCTTCTTGACTCACGAACCCCTTTTACAAGCATCTGAGTTGCTCGAACCCCCTGGTAAATATCCAAAGCCACGAACTTAATTGTATACCTAATTTTTATGAAATTTTTATGAAATTTAGTTGTTAGTTGTAATCAAAATGTTTGATACCTTTAAATTAATCTTCAATAGCTCGGTAGGTTCTTTGGGATACCTTAACAAATATAATGAGTAGTATATAGTATATAAGTAAAAGTTCAAATAATTATACATTTGTTATAAAAATTAAAACTGAAATTAAATAAGCAAAGTACTATGGTAAAATTTTATTATCCTCACTGTCACAATATTATAACATTTCACATGTGTGTTTTTTAATTGGTACTGGAAATTTTAGCTTTGAAATAACTGAAATACGCTCCTTTAATCACAAAATTCCATGCTGATTTAAGTTTAAAAATTGTTAACGAATTTTAACAACCATTCACCTCTTTACGTGACTTAGTGAAAAGAATGCTCTTGCTTTGGATGACACAGAGCTTTAAAGTCAGGAACCACAGACGATAAATACAATCTCAAGTTACTTTCAGCATTGAGCAATTTTCTGTATTTATTTTTTAAATTAACATATTAAGAAAAATATTTCTCGATCAAATATATAGAATAAAAAAGGTTGTAAAGCTATAATAGCTTTATTCTTTAACAATGAGAACTCCTTCTTTAAACTTAGCCAGAAACCAATTAATGCCAAAGATAATTAGCTTTTCTATAATTAAAAACCAGTGGAAATTTCAAGAAGCTGCTCTTTTTCACTAGCGCTTAATGTGGAGGATTTCAAAACTGCTGTCTCTTCCAGGTGATTGCTAATCCAATTGTTATTATTGGACATGGCTGGGAAATATTCTTTGAAATATATTTTTCCAAGTCCCTTCAAGAGTTTTATAACAACGTTCCTTATTTTTTTCCAAAGAAAGCTTATTTTCTACCATGAGGTCGTGAAGGGTATCAAAGAAATCCGCTTTATTGCTTATTAAACACGTTTCCCAAAAGTTATTTTTTTTATAAACATCTCGATACGGTCTTGCACAGTAAAATGTTTAATATTTGACCCCTCAAGAGAGAGGTTTAACCTGTACATTTTTGAGAAAATATTTGGCAAATAGGCCTAATTCTGAGAATTTAAAAATGACACCTGGACTCAGGAATCGTACTCGTGACTTTTGGCTTAGTGTGCCAATGCTCTTATCACTGAGCTATCCAGGAGTCGTCCCGTGCCCAGGGTCATTCTTCACACATATTTTAAGACATTGTCTATGATGGTCGTGAGAAAATCATCGGCTACAAATGACTCTGCCTTAAAATATGAGGGAAGAATGACCATGGACACGGGACGATTCCTGGATAGCTCATTGGTAAGAGCATAGGTGTATTAAGCTAAAGATCCCACGATCGATTCCCGTGTCCAGGTATCATTTTTAAATTTTAAGAATTTGATATCTGGATTGAGTAATCTTCACTAAAAAGCATAAATAATAGCTTTGGATATTTGATTCATTTATAAACCTAAACCTGAAGCAATATTTGATCTTGCATGTATTTTGCTTTGTAAAAAAATGGTTGGCAAGAAAAACTAAATTTTCCTGTTTAAGTTCAAACAATATTGTAAGAGTTCTAACTCGAAATAACCACCTGACGTCAGTGTGAGACGATAAACAATTGTAAATGCTTCTCATTTCCTCACAAAATACTGCAAAAATCCGCCATTATAGAAATATGTTAGTGAACGCCTTGGAAGATTTCGCGAACCCCAGTTTGGAAACCGCTGCTCTAAGCTATTGGATTGGGAGTAGACACGTTTCAAGTCCAAGCAACAGCTTCTAATTAATTTGTAGCTAATATAATTCAAAATGGATTTAGGAGATAAAACATGCCAGATGTTTATTAACAACTGATTAATTTTATTTCAGTTTTTATTTAAATGTTAAAATGCTGTATACGCTATATATATATACATACATATAATTATATTATATATATATATATATATACATATAATTATATTTATATATATATATATATATATATATATATATACACATATAATTATATTCCCATATGTTTGCATAATCTATGTATAACTATATCCATCTCCAAACATGCATATGTATGTATTAATATGTATGTATATATGTGTATATGAATATGCATATATACTTATATACATACCTATATGTGTATAATGATATACATATACGTATATATGTTTGTATGTACATATATATGTAAATAAACGTATTTATGTGTATTTACAAATATATATATATATATATATATATATATACATACAGTTCATTCATATGTATAAATATACCTAACTATACACGTAAATATACTTATATAATTGTAAATATACATGTAAATATATGTGTATGTACAGTATCTATACACATGTATATATTCATTTCTTTGTATATGTATATATTCGTATGTATGTATATGTATATATTCATATTTATGTATATGTACAGTTCATATTTATGTATATGTACAGTACATAGTCATATGTATTAATATTTCTTATATACTTATGCAAATGTATGTGTATGTATATATATAAATTTAGTTAAGTAATTATAGATAAATATAGGCTTATAGAATTAAATCACACCCACATAAATATATCTATATATGCATACACATATATTTATATGTATTTACATAGAACATTTTTACCGTTGAGAATATAATACTGACACCAGATTGTTTCATAATACGGTTCATTATCCTTTTGAAATGGCAGACAAATATTTTACTCAGCAGCTTGACTGACTAGTTTTCTGAATAAAAGGAAACTGGGAAGGAAGGACTCGCTCCTGACTTCTCTTGTTAGTGGATTGTTTCTATGGTTTTGTAGGTTAGGGGACAAGGTTTAGCCCTTAGAAGTAGCTTTTCCTGGTAACACGTTTTTGAGGTTACGTTTTAAGTAACCAAGTATCCAGTTTGAGGTATTTCTTAATTCTTTGATATCCTCAAACTGTAGTTCAGAGTTACTTCAAAGCCTGCAGAAAACATAAAATTAAACGTAAAGCCCTTGGTTTAAACTTGCTTGATTTTTTCCCCTGTGATCACATGCTTCCGTAAAAAAAATGTGAAAATATTTAAATTAACCTCGAGGAGGCAAAAAAATGTTTACGCTATTTAGTAATAGAAGGGTCGTAAGGATAGTTACAAAAGTTAACCAAATATATTTTCAGTATTTATACGTAATTACATATTATTATATCGTATATAGATGTCAGTTTGAGGGATAATATATGAACCGATAAATTAATTAAGGTATTGTAGTAAAATTTGTATTATTATAGAACACAAATATTTGTGATCTTATTTGATAACTTGAACTTCTTAACTTGTTCTTATTGCACAATTAATTTTCTTTTTTTTTAATCGATAGGCCCTGCATCAAATAGCGATATTTTCTTATCAAAACATAAATCTAGCAGTATATACTTACAAATAAGTATTGAAAGTTTAATATAAAATAGATCTTATATAATATTGTGATATAAAAAAATTATCGGTTTCTACATTATTATTTCAAATCTTATTAAATCCATCCTAATACCTTTATACGTTTTAATTTTTTTCTTGTTATGTCATATTTGAAAGATAATCGCTGTTTCTCTAAAGCTTTAATTTCTTCTTTTTGTTTCTAAAGGGGTCATCCCGTTTAAGTTTGTCAAAGGTTTAGACTAATTTAAAAGATTAACTTAAAAAAAATAATGTACTGCTATAAATATTTAGATGGTGTTTAGAATCTGCTGTTACATTTATCATTTTTCTTTCATTAGTATTTTTATTTTTTCTTACTTACTATCTATTTACATAAATTTTTATACAAAACACAACTCATAATGGAAACATTCACTTTTTCCCAACCCCTTGGGGCTCTCAAAAAATACTATGGTTCGATAATAAATTAAATGTTTTGTCTGTATTTATCATTTAAACTAGGTATAAACAAATGTAAGAAAGGGACATTTTATGTAATACTTTGGCTGTGGCTGTGTGTAGCCATATCATTTGTGAGATCGGAAGGTTTTTTTACATATCTAGTTTTATGTACACATTATAAAATAATTGTGTCCTTCTTGTAATATATATGTATATATACAGCAATTATTTGTGAACATTTTTGGTGGCCCAGTTGATGAATTCGCCAATTAATATTAATATTGGCTGAGTATATGAAACTATTCTCCAGAAGACACAATCGACGACTAGTGGTGAAAGCGACAAGCTAGAGAACATGGGTTCGGTAGCTCGGTCAGTCAAAATATATGAAATCCTTCAATTGCTCTGTCGTTTATAGAAATTATAATATTGAATAAGCAATTAAATGATAATGTAATAGAATTATTGTTTTTCAATGTTTTCTAAATATGCATTATTATAATAAAAACTAAAAAATATTATAATAAAATAGTTGTCAAACTGGAATAAAGCTATAATAAACATTTGTGGGGCAATAGAAAAACTTTATGATATCAGAGAACAATCTGCTGCAAACATTTGACTCATTAATGAGATTTTGAGATTTTCTTTAGTTCGAGTTATATCAGGGCTAATAGCGCTGTAATTCCATGATGAGGGACTCGATAGTGTGTTAACTCCCTCACCGGTGGGCACTCGTACAAGAGTAGTCTTTTCCTTTCCGTTATGCTAATGAAAGGGAACTTGGTGTTTAAATCCCCTCTGGCGCAAAGAGGCAAATTTCCTAAACTATTCCCAATCACCCTCTACGAGATTCTAAGTAAACTTTGTCAAAATTATATCTTTTTCAGCCCTACTTTTTGCTCGAGTATGTGAATAGCTCATATTGTTTTTAGACTAGGGGTACATACATAAACAATCAGAGTATTTTATTCTTTCCGGATCATCGCCGGTGAAGTCGCTCATCGCTCGTAGAGTAGTTTTAACAACAAAATTGTATTCAAGGTAATAATAAAATAATGGGGAATAATATGCTCTTAATAAACTGAAATCACCGCTAATACTTAAAAGTTGTTTAAAAATGCAACTTGTTTTATTCACACGTTGAAACAAAGGCTAATATTTTACATTAGGATATATCATGTAGGACGATCTATTGAATGTCCTTGCTTTGCAATTCATTAATTCATTTTTAATATAGATAATAGATCTAATAAAAATACTTTTACATTTTATAGAAATTTAGAATTATTTAAAAGCCCCTTTAATAATGCACTTTTCATTTATTTGAGAAAAAAAATTGTATTTGGACAAATGAAATAAGGAAATAAAAACAGTTATTGTTTATATATAAGTTATTGTGTTTATTTAATAAATTGAAAGAAATACAGACAAATTAGCTCATTGTTACCTGAGAACGGGAAATAAATCATTAAAATAAAAGTGTCAGATAGTCATCACACAGAAGTTTAGCATAGTAAATAAATACACGATTAAAATACACACAATATAAATCTTATTTCAATTCTTCTAAATAATCATTTATTTTGATATACAAAGTGAAATATTCGTAGTTTTGAATTCACAGCTTTTAGAATATTGGTCCTATTCAACAATGCTTTGATCTTAGTTTTTATTTTCTTGTGTATATGTTACAGGAAGTGTAGATTCTCCAGTAAGAGTCGACTCGGCCTAGGTAAAGTCAACTCTTACTGGTATTTTAGTAAAAGTTGATTAACAGCGAAAAGTGATGTATTTCGATCAACATTTACTAGTCAGAGTTGACTGTACCTAGGGAAAGTATACTCTTACTACCTTGAGTTAGTAAAAGTTGACTTTTGGCAAAGAAACGGTCTACTACCTAATAAAAACCAAATAAAAAAGCAAAATCTTTATAATACAAAGAGATATATAAATATTTATTATTTATTACAGTATAACCTAACCTAACCTAATCTAACCGAATTTACCTTGGAGGTCGAGCGTTCTAGCTTAACTTTTTCACGAAACAGTAGAGCTGGGATATTCAAAACAGTTTCATGTGGAGAGCAACATCGCAGAATCAACTTTTACTAAACCACAGCAGGCATAATTAACTGTAGGTGTCCTGGCGGTCTAGGGGTAAGGTGTCTGACTTCTGTGCTGGGGGTCCGGGGTTCAATCCTCGGTCCAGGCGAAGATTTATATGATTACCAAACCCTTCCTTCACCTCTGACAGGACATCTTGTGAATGTGAGGAATACCAGGCCTCTACCGTGGTTCGGATCCCACGTTAAACTGTAGGTCCTCCATTTCATCTCACAATCACCCTACCATTACACATTAGCGTAAGTGCGTATAACCCGAACGGGTAGTAAGACGCGGTGCTAATAATAATAATAATAATAATAATAATAATAATAATAATAATAAACATAGTTAACTCTTCCTGGGAAAAGTTGATCTGTTTATTCTCAATCAACTATTACTGATACTTTTAGTAAGACTCGACTTTACCTAGATCGAGTCAACTCTCCCTAAAGATCTACTTTTCCTGTGATATATATATATTTGTGTGTAATATTCTGTCATAACATCTCTCTAAGCGTTCAGGCTACACGTTTATATACAAACTATGGTGTTGTGGTAAGGGTGAGATGGGTAGAGTTTTTAATGATAATATACTTACATTTTCATTAAGGGAAACATATAGGAAAACAATTTTTTTTATTCATTTATCAAGCCCGGACAGGATTCGAACCCTTCCCCAGACGTCACTTGCAAGCCAAACTAAATAATATTGATATTTAAAGCGCTTAGCGAGCGGTATGTCTGATCTTGAATGTGTTGACCTTTCTTAATAAGACTGAATATTCTACCTTTATAATTGACATCCCCCAATACCGTTAATTATTTTGACATTCCCTTGAGCTACAGTTTTTAGTGATTTTAAATATGTTCAAACAATTTTGTTTGAATCTTTGTCTTATTAAATTTAATAAATAGCATTATACCAAGCAAGCACAAGGTATGTTTAATTTCGATTTTATCCTAGTCAATGGTCGCATAGTTTGAGACCTGCCTCTTGTTATAAACTGGATTGGTTTTTGATGAGAACATCAGGGCTCTAATCTCAGTAGAGTGCTCTCAGGACAATTTATATTAAATTATTTCCCACTATCCTACTACGCAAAGTGGGTACACTTATTCTAAATCATGTCTTCTTCAACCTCAACTTAATAGTGTTAATTATGAAGTATTCCCCACGATTATCTATACATAGTGCTTTAAATACCCTCGAAATTAAATTCTTCATTATTGTTTAGTTCTAAATTGTTTTATAATCCCCCACCACTCAAATGTAGGAACACACTTTAAATTCAAACTTTCTCATACTTGACACATTAGTGTAATTAGTTTATATCCGTATAATCCGTTGTGAGACGCGGGGACAAAAAAACACTCCATCCCAAATAATTATATTATTGTTCAACACTGTTCTGCTTGCTCAGGGAAATAACTTTGATTCAAATTGAAAATTATTATATTATGTTTGCCCAAAAAACTTTTATAGATAACTACTAGCCAAATTAACTGTATTTTATTTTGTTTTATTATATCCATGCACGGAATGACATAAGTATTATAATGTTGGGTTACACCACTCTCGAAAGTATGCCTTTGTGAAAATAAAATTTAGTTAATGGTTATTAATTTATGTGTGTTGTTAGAATATTAAAATTAAAATTTGTGGACCAAAATTAAAGGTAAAGAAAGGTGGTATATCAAATTCCCAATTAAATTAAATGCGAAAATTATGAAAACAATAAACCACCCCGTCGAAAAAGACGGTAAATGCATTTTTATGTCCTGATTTCTATTTTTATGGCAGATGTATTATTAATCGTGACAGGGTGGGGGGATTCAAGAGTTAATATACAAAAGAGTTATTAGCTGTTAATTATTGGGAAGTCAATTAAAACATGCTAAAAATATATATATATAAAACATAGTTTAAATCAAGGATATTGTTTCAGAACTTTTAAACGTATATTGAATATTAATGTGTTATTAATACATTGGGCTCAAATTTTAGCATTGAAACTATTATTTAAGTCACATCAATCATTAAAAAAAGCAAAAATAAATAAAATTGGATCCTTAAATCAAACCTGGCTCATTTAAAGAAGTATTACCAGTTTACTCTATGACGTTCAATCCATAGATGGCGCATTCCTACAAAATTGTAACTGTCTAAACAAAAAGTATTATTAAATAAATTTGAAAAGGTTTTAGAGACCAAGAATCGATATAAAATCGTTCTTCTAAAGATTTTTTTCGTTATGCAAGCATATCGATACGTGTTTAGGTCAAAAGCTATTTAGAAAGTTATTATTAAAACAGCTTAATGCTTCGTTAATGACATTAGAACCTAAGAGTCTAAGATTTTTTTCTTTCTTATACATTGATGTGTATGTGTAACGAAGCTTTACTATCTAAATTATTTTATTCAATAGAGAAATTTGTTAAAAAGTACAAATTGAAACTCCTTGTCCATAACACATAATGAGAGAAGCAGTGCTCTCTATTTTTGATGGGCTGTTATTACATAATATAGTACGTAAGTTTAAATGAGGATTCATTATCAGCTTATTCATATATTGACATGTTTTTAACCTAGACCAGAAAAACAAGCTAAATTAATTCATGTATTTTCAAACCCTTTATGTGAATGTAAAACCTGTCTTGAACTAGAAGTAGACCAGTCAGGAACTGACCACGTCTAACCATGTCATTGTTCACCCCAAGAAACAGGTTTTGATTATCCTCCATTCTTATTAAAAGAAGCCAGTTTCACCCAGAAGTTGACTAACTGGACATTCGAACCACCTCAGGGACATCAGTCCGAATAAAAAATATTCCCTTACCCCTATAGAACATATTATATGTGCAACAACATTTCCCCGACCAATGAATCGTGAATATATTTCTCAGTTTGTGACCAGTGGTCAACTAGGCATGTGCTTTTTTTGAGAGACTAAATATATTAGCTAAATTAGATGATAGGAATAATTTGTGATGTGTTCCAAATCTGATACAAATCGATACTTTTTTTCTTAACTATGAAACAAATATTTTTGGAAGATAATAAGAAGAATGCATTCTACGGTTCTATGGAAATGGAAGGGGAAGGTAATTAAAAAAATCTTCATATCAAACTAGGGAATATAGGTCATAGCTGTAACATATAAAAATAAAATATAAATTGTTGTAAAGTTTATTTTAAAAAATATTACATAAAAACAAATTTAGTAATAGTTGTTTGCTTAAAAATAGAACACTACTTCTGAAAAGTTGTTTCAAATCAACTAAAAACCTTAAGATTAATAATATTATCAATAGTAAATCTGTTTTTACTAACATAAAATAAACTTTTTTGAATACTGCTAAATTGTAGGCCTCATTAAAAGCCTTTTTATTTTAATTTAATAAATGTATATATAATCAAGAGCAATAAATTTATAATTTAGTTTTGAGTAAAATAATACATTTTTTAACTATTTAAAATAGAACATACACTCACGAGATTTTATAAGATATGATTTTAAAGAAAGTGTTAAAATTGATAGCGCTTATAAACGTTGACGCATACTTTCATTATACTGTGTTAAAGTCAAATTTGTATAGAGTTTAATCACTAATCACGTACGTTTTATTGAAAGAACCGCATTGTGGTTAGAGGTATTTTTTTATTAACTAAGAAATTTTTATCAATATATTGCTATCTTATTTATATTGTTTAAGATGATATGACATGTATATATCTAATTTATGAACATTGTCATAAAGTTTTTAGGTAAAATACATCATTTCTAAGAACGCTTGTGATGGGCTATATCTTATTAACGTCTAGAATGTATGTAATATTTTTTCAACAAGAGAAAGTTTTCTAATTGTGAAATAAATCGATCTCAAGATTACAATGAATTCTTAAGTTTGATGTGAAACCAAACCCTAAACATAAATTTTACAATTCTCTCTATCTCCATGTATGTCTGTCCGTCTGTCTGTCCTTGGCCACGGATCCAAAAATTGTTAGATGGATTTTGTTCAAACTTGATATTTATATTTATATTTAATACTTCAGAGTATTTTTTTAAATTTTGACCCAAACTCTCAAATTAAAGGGTATGTTCTGTATCAAAACGATTTTTGGAGGGTAGTTAACTGATAGTAGTTTTTTAAATATTTTAAATATTAATTTCAAAAATGGCCCTTACGATTTTGTTTAAAATATATATCTAAATATTGTGTAATATGACACAAAACACGGAGTTTTGGTTTTTGCGGTAAAAACTCGCTTATGCATAATTTACATATGACTGATTTTCAAAAACTTAAAATATATTGGAAATTGATGTAACAATAGGTTTATTCAAATGGGTATCCTGGGAGTATTTTACATGACAAATTGCACTGTGTACTAGTTTTTGTAAAACACGTTTGTGAAAGGATCAGTTTTTTATGATTGTGTCTTAAACCATTCCAGCAATTTAAAAAAATCTAATGATTTAGTTCCAAATGTTTATCTTGAAAGTGCTTTATATAACCCATTAAATTATAAACTTTTTTTCGGGGTAAAAATTTGTTTAAGGTTAGTTAAATGATTACACATTTTTGAAATTTCTTAAACTTTTCAAAAATGGCATCAACGATTTGATTAGAAGTTCTACTAAATTTTGTAGAATATTAATTATTGTATCAATTAATTTTTATATACAAATTAATTTAATAATATTTTATTGATAAATGTTATTTTAATTAATTGAAAATATATATAATAATTTTATTCAAAATTTGTAACGGGGGACTACTTATAACGATACAATAATAATAATAACAACATATCTTTATTTCTCTGAAATAAATAACTTTAAGGGTAGTTCACTTACGACAAATCACAGGACAGTTGAGATTTTTTGAAATTTACTTTAAAGTTTGGGCTCAAAATATTTACCAGGGAATAGATTTTCATTATAAAAAATGATAAGTTTTTATTTTAAAAACTTACAAATGATGATAGGGTAGTTTACAAAAAGTTAAATTTGCAAAAAATATTTGAACAATTTGGTACACACTTGTATATAAATAATTTTAATTGTGATAAACCAGATGATGTGTTTGTTTTCTGAAGAAAACTCTCTTAGGGATAGTTTACTAAAAACCTACTTATGAAAATTCTCTCTGAAGTTATAATAAACAATATGATTAATTTTGTGCGATTGTGTTGTACCAGTGATTTAAATAAATAACTATTAATATTATTAATAGTATACACTACAATACCACGATTTTAATGTTTAGTAAATAAGTATTATCTTATTTCTTCTCATTGATAGCACTACTTACTACAAGAATAGAGAAGGATAATGGTAATTAAATTTATCTGTATTTTTCTGTGGAGAGGTACGTGGTTGGGAGCGAACTCTGAACTCGAGATTAGTGAGACGTGCTGATCATTCGCCTAGTCCAGTCAGTTTCATTCTGAAGTACGTGAATGGGAAATGAACATACTCGTCTGGTTAGAGCTTGCACATTACTGATAGGAGGGTACTCTACAACAACGTGCGCGGTGTATGCTAATGATCCATTCGATTGAAGGGACATGAATCGAACACGGTACTTTAGAAACTAACAGCTAGGATAGACAAGGACTTGGACGAGCTTAATCTCACAAAAATATTCTGCACCAACACCAAGATGATATTTTATTTTAATTTTCTTTAGTTTTTTCAATTATTTATGGTTTCACATTGCGTCTGCAATTTAAAGTATGATTAAAGAATTTTTTTTCATTTTTTTGTATACAGCTTACTCGAAATATAATGTATGAAATTGTCCTAAAATTAAAAATATAATAGGCTATGTTAGTTATTAATTTATTTCATATAGGATATATGAATACTCACATTTATTAATATCTAATCTCTAGATTCCTAAAGGATGATTTTGATTTAAATTATAAATCCCTAATATATATTTGTGTAGAACCATTCTTCATATATTTAATTTAAAATGTCCATAAATACACATTTATTTACAGGCCTGTGTTTTGAATATATTTTTTATATATAAAGACTACTAAGAACCCTTCGCTTAACCTGAAAGGTAGTAAGGTTAACCTGCATGGATCCATTATGAAGCAGCTTATAAAAATGGGTCATTGTGTAATATATATATAGATATATATAGGTAAGCCTGCTAACTGCCAGGGTAAAGGTATTACACTATAACCCTATCTTTTAAGCTGTGCCATAGTGAGATACAGCAAATTATGACTGTTAAATTTAAGGATTAAAGGAGTATTCTTGTTTGAAAATATAATTTCAATATTTAATAATCTTAAATAAAAATTGGTACATTTTAACAAAAAATGTATTAAAATATAAATCCAGAGATAAGTAATAAGATATTATAAAAGTTTAGTTAGGGAGCGCTTATTTAAGATAAGAAATAAGACTTTAAACTGAGTTTAAAGACTTACTTATTATCATGATTAAAATATTTTTGAGAATGTAATCAAGGGATAAAAGAATTAATATTGTTTAATTTATTCTATCTTTAACATTAGGCTATATTTTTAATGGAAAATTAATTAAAATATAATAATATATATGTTCATTATATAATTAGATGCGAGTACACAGAATTGCTAACCGACGCCACATATTGCCTAAAGCCCGAACCGGGAGCAAGACGTGTATCTAAAAAAACTACATCAATAAGTTTTTAAAAGTTTGAATATACATTTATTTACTAATTACATTTTTTTTTCAATTACAACACTATTCAATAAATATGTTTATAAAAATAAGCCAGGAATATTTTTAAAATGTTAAGTTAATGTGTCACAGATTTCCTAATCTATGAAGAGCATATTTACTCTAATGTTGTTGATCAGTAGTTTAATGTAAGAGCCTTAAGACTCCTAGATATGTTCTAACATCATATTGTACATCCCAAATAAATTGTTAAAATAAAAGTTTCGGGTGTATAGAAAGGTAGTGACACATTATTAGAAAAAATAATCTAGATTATATAAAATATTTAAAATGAGAAATAATTCTAAATCAAGATTTATTTTATATCCTTATTCGATATCCTCAGCCTATATAAATACTAGTTATATTTAATGTACAAAGATACCATACTTGACTATATAATACACATTATTGGGAAAGGTTTCTCTTATAAAATCATCTATTGATTAATAGAGAATATTTACTTAACCGGGAACTTTATATTCTTTTTTATGTTTATTTTTAAATTGATTCATACTATCGTTGGTACTAATACAATCGCAGTGATATGATAAAATTAAACAATTAAATCTCATGAAACAAATAGCCGAAACTATTGTTAATGCATTTTAGTGGGGATATTCCCTCATAGATATCATATTCTCTGCCTTAAACTATGAGTGAAGAAAGACCATGGGCACGGGACGAATCCTGGATAGCTCGGTGGTAAGAGCATTGGCGTACTAAGCCAAAGGTCCCGGATTCGATTCCCGTGTCCAGGTGTCATTTTTCAATTTTCAGAATATGAATTAAATCTCAGTTAACAGGTGGAATTTCCCGAATTTCCTTACTGAGGATGATATGAAACAATAGTATAAGCAGAACGTCTTACATGGCTTCAGGCTAGAGCTATATTCCAAGAATACTGGATAAGTGTCCACAATACTATACAAATATCTTACCTTGGAGGCTCGAAAGACAGAACTGAAAGAACAACATGCCGACACGTCCATACAGTACATATTCTTCCACAGATAATCGCTTGTATTTCTCCCATAAATCATATCACCGTCAGACATTTTTCCCGAGCGTGACTATACCTAAAACCGGAGTATATGGCAAAGGTTTGTAATATAATGAGTGACTTCACCGAGGGTCAGAGGGGGAAGGGTGGTATGTGAAATTGTACCCCTGTCCTTCAGAGCCTATGGGAAATACGAGTATAGGCCTTTGCTCAGTTGGGAACAGTAAAGTGTCAATCACTTTTAAAACCTACTTTATAAGAGAGTGGATGTTTAATGTTAGTTAAAAGGTTCTAGACAAATTTTGAATTAGTTCTCATATTTTATATTTTGTTGGTAAACCAATAATTTTTATGCTTTGATCGGTGATAACTATTTAATTTATTCATTTTTGGGAACCTTAGTTAAACTTTTCTTAGCTATAAAAATAACCTTAAAGTGTGTTTATTTAACTTTTTTGTAGTTTGACTAACACATAATTTAAAGTTTGAAACATCTAAAAATAATCAGTATAATGTTTATAGAGTAGTGAACATATTTAACATGGTCTCTAATAATATTTATTTGAAAAAAAAATAATAAGAAGAAGAGTAACACTGCCATTGAGTTCTCAACAAAATTTTAAAGGTTAAAAGTAATAAAATAATCGGTTTAACATTTTTAGATTAAAAACTATTAATTATTATTTTAAGATGTTGATATTTCATAAGTATAAATCATTAACACATTTTTGTGTAGGTAGCTTGAATCACTTTCAATTTTTTAACATAATTTTAACTATTTTTTTCCCTTCCTTATGAAAGTGTGGTTTTTTTTAGCCCGTATGTCTCAAATACTTTAATTAGTCCATATCTTGATTATTTTAATTATAATAATTCATACAGTGGCACTTTACTTTAAAATTACTCTAGCTATTCTGATTATGTTCTTTGGAAGGTTTTAAATTAATGCTATTTTCTTTTCTAAAGCAGCCACACCTTGTTCGATAAATTCTTTAAAGATGTTATCAAATATTCGGGAGAAATAGTGTGGGTGCTAGCGTAGCAGTATTTAAACTGAGAAGTCAGAATTCTATCTCGAGTGATTACACTCTGAGTGTAAAATTTCTTAAATTAGTGTATTTCTATCTTATTTAAATGAGAATGTTTGTGTATGTTGAACTTTAATGTAAAATACTCCTTTCAGCGATGCAAATGAAGCATTTTAATTTTAAAAGTAGGTCATTTAATAGCAATAAAATATATTTAATTGCATTTGATATTTGTAACTTAACAGGGATATCCACAAAATAAGTTAGTAAATAAAATGTATATATTGGTAGGATTATATCGATGATTACCACGGCCGAAGAATCTTTCTTCAATAAGATGTTTGTTACTGCTGACCAAACAGTTTAGTTTGGGACTGATAATGAGATTGGTGAAATACTACATTTGGAGAGTCACACTGTATAGAGCAGAAACTATGACTTTATGGAATATAAAAAAGAAATAATACTTGGATATCTTTGAAGTATGGTGCTGGAGAAGACTTGAAAAGATCGGGTGGACAGACAGGGTGACCAATGAAGAAGTCCTAAGAAGAGTGGGTGAGAAGAGAACCATTTTGGATGTGATTCTTCGGTACAAATCAAACTGGACCTGACACCTTCTTAAGAGAATCTGTCTTCTGCACTACGTCATAGAAGAAAGGGTTTAGGAAAAGAGGAGCTCAGGAAGGAGTATTCAAATATTAGACGACTTGAAGGACAGAAGAAAATAATGGGATCTTAAAGAGGAGGTTAAGACAGGGCACATTGGTGGTGTAAGTTTATTGACTAAAGGAATAGACCTCTCAAAAGAGAGAACACTTAACAATAAGGACTATATTATCCTAAGAACAAAACAATTTTTTTCCTCCACATTTATTAGTAATAATATTACGCATGTAAGCTGCATCATTTGTAACCCAGTCTATGGAAAGATTAGCCAGTACTTATGTACCTTTGACCAAGATATTCCCGATAGTACTAATCTCAAATCCTTTCCGTGGAAGCTCTTTCCATGTCCCGGTAAGATTAGGGTGATATTGGATATGAGGATGTAGAACCAATGAAAACTCTTAGACCTAACTTAAACAAATTGACCAAACGCTGGTGACCATTGGGTACATTACCCATAAGTGATAAATACCCAAGGTACAAGCCGGGAATTGAACCCGGAAACCCTAGGCTCGTAGCCATATCTACTGACCACTTAAACTTTAAATATAATAGTTATTAATATTAATCGGACCAAATTTGCTATCAATAAAGACATAAGAATAATTAATGATTTTAGGTAAATAAACTAATTCTTAATAACATGTTATAATCTGACCACAAGAATAGTAACTATAATATTGGCTGATTAGTTATTTCTTGCTTTAGTTGCGAGAGAATTGCTTTAGATCAGTCATAAACTAGCGACCCATGGGCCACCTGTGGACTAGTAAATTAGTATGTACATCCCGTGGAAATTTTGATGAACCAAAATATAATATTCATCTCATTATACACATTGTACTTTTTAGCACCACATCTAACTATAAATTTGGTTTGTACGCTTATGTACTAATTATGCCAGTGTTTTTATGAGAAAGTGGAAACTTAGAGGAAATGTACCCATATTTGTAAGGGGAAAGAAAGGACCAATGTGTGGGAGACTATTTAGGGAAAAGGTGACCTGGTGGTCTAGGGGTAAGGTGTTGGACTTCTGTGTTGGGGTCCGGGGTTCAATCCTTGGTCCCGGCACAGATTTATCTGATTACCAAACCCTTACTTCACCTCTGACAAGACATCTTGGGAATGTAGGGAATGCCAGGCCTCCACCGTGGTTCGGATTCCACGTTAAACTGTAGGTCCTCCATTTCATCTAACAATCACCCTTCCATTACACATTAGCGTAAGAGCGTATAACCCGAACGGGTAGTAAGACGCGGTGCTAATAATAATAATAATAATAATAATAATAATAATAGTAATAATATTTAGGTAAAACTACTCTATTCGCAGTCAACAGAGATCGAGCCATAATCTCCCCGTCATCAGCGGAATAGTTTATTGCAAAAGTAGCATCTTAGACCATGCGGCCACCAGAGCGTGTATAAACATTGTAGAGGTATGCCTACACTATTAGATATTATGTTATTTGGAAATTGGTCACTATTTGAGCAACTCTAGGAAGTGAGGTCTATAAACTAAATATTTACTCTGTACTCTTCAAAGATCGATTCTCAAGTATTGATCAATTTTCCTACCACATATGTCCAATATCTGGCAGCTCATGAGTGAGTTAACAGTGGTTTTCTCTGATTAAAAATAACAAACACCCGAGATATCACGGATTACTGACACGCAATCAACGTCAATCATTAAAGTGACTTAAAAATATAAATGAAGCATTCAGACACTTGAAAATTCAAAATTCGTGAACAAATTGGAGTAACGGTTAAAACGTTGTATAGGTAATCTTAATATTCTTTTTTTTTCATGATTATTTTTTTTTTACCTTCGATCAAGATAATATTGAATTTTCTAAAACACGGCCTCAGTATTTTCAATTTTAAATGGACCCCTTATGATCAAACGAGCTTGACAAGACTTTCCTAGACCATGTGGCCAATTAAGCAAGTAGTCTATGGTATGATAATATATGTATACTATATTAAAGTAGTCCCTATATTTAAAAAAATATATGTATTAAATATAAACTATATAACCTACCATAAAAGTTGTTTAAATATTCACTTTCAAAGAGTTATTGATATGGCGTCATGAAAATAATTACTAATTTATATGTATACTAGCCATCAAAAAACATATTTATACCCTGTTCTTCAATAAAGTAAAGTAGTCTATACATAAAATATAGGTCCTATACATCCTAGCCTTAGTTTCAAATGACCCGAACATTTTTTTATTAAATTCAAACCACATTTTATATATTAACACGTAGACGGATTGTTTGGTTGACTACCTACCTATTTGCCATTGAAAATATGCCGTGGACAAGTCGATGCCCTCGGCTATATTCAAGTTAGGGGGAATAACGGAAGGAAACCGACCAGTTTCCCATCCTACCCGAGTGACTGGACGTGGCACGTTGGACCAAACATTCTTGTTAGACAAGGGTGGAGAGAAACCAGTTGAACTGGACACTACTGGACATTGTACAGTCATTATATTGTGGATATTTTAAATTAAATATTTTTATTTTTTTTATAAACTTTTTTGCGTAGCGCCTTACAAACAGGCCTTACTATACTCATTTCATAAACTAGTGGTGTAAGAGTTAGAATGGCAGAAATTATATGGAATAAATCTAGATTTAGATTGAGGAATAGTGGTAAATTATAGAGGGAAAACACTTTCAACACACCCAGCTGGGATTTGAACCACGACCTCATAATCAACAGCTATAAGGATTGGAGAAGTTTTACCATTCAGGCGTGTGGATGACCTAATAGCGTATAAAAAACAGTTTAAAAGAAATAATTTAATCCATTTGTGCTGTAACCACAGATACAGAAATACAGTCAGACAAACCTATAAAGTGAGAATTTTCTTGGGCACATACTTTGTTAAAATCCATCATAGTTTCTAGGTTGAAAATGTTGATGATTAAAATACTTCACCCACATGATAAACATAGATTACAATAGAGCTACAATCCAACATGCATGTACTAACTCTTCTATTGCCACTCCCTCGCTTGTGGTCATCCAGCGTCCCCCTACTTCAATCCCCCCCCCCCTATCAACTCCATGGAGTTGACCTTCCCCACTCCAACCTCTTCCCCGACTACAAGACAGCGATGTGTCAATGTCGTATTTAAAACCCATTTACCGGTGGTTTTACTAAACATATACATCCCACACCCATCCCTCTTTCTTTTTTTTTACCTCTTCCCGTGATGAGGCTACTCCAGCCAACATACCGTGGTACACCACAAATATCTGTTATTCTAGCAAAGCAGACAAGGGGGAAAAAATTACAAGCTCTTAATTAAAAAATATAGAGATAAAAGTCCAACATAAATCGTGTTTTTTTTTTGGTCGAGTTTTTAAGGTGTTTAACACAAGCGAAGGGCTATTAACGCCCGTGACTGCACTTCAAGGAAAAAGGAAAAAGGTGCATACATATTTTTGGGGGGGGGAAGAAGGAATTACAAGTGTGTAACTCTAATTAAAATTTAATAGGTGTTTAGAGAATCATTGTAAAGGAGGGGGATCCAGGATATTCCTTCAGTGGATTAAAAAAAAGTGTTTATAAACGTTATTTAGAGAATGTTTTCATGTTAATAAGATGCATTTTTTCATATTTCAAATATGATTTTTACAATACGCAATATACTTGTGAAAAAAGTTATCAAATATGTGATATATTTATTGATTTTTAGCAACTGTTTAGGTTATACGTTTCTGTACTTGTTACACTAATCGTTATAGAAATGAAAAAGGTTATATTATTAGGAAGCGTACCCACATTTGCGTAGAGTGAGATTGTAAAATCATTTAAAAATCTCCTAATCATCAGAAATATATTTTACTGCAAGAGTAGCGCGTTAGACTACATGGCCACAGAAGCGCAAATTTATTTATTGATTCACCTTTGAATCATAAGCATATATGTTATCTAGAAGTTTGTGTGAATTCAAATTAAATTATGTTCCCACAGTTGATTTTTTTTTTGTTCCACCTCTTTAAACCCCTGTCACCAAAACACTATAATATTGTATTGGGTTAAGTCTAACGAACCTTAAACATAAAATGAATCAAAGTGACTCCATATACACTAATGTCATGACTTACATGGACTCAGGTTACGAGGACTCGTAAATTTTGGTAGTTTATCAAAAGATTAGCAACGCCATCTATGCAGTGCCACCTTATTTATAATAAATGGTGTTCTTTGAAACGAACATGTCAAAGTAATTTTTGTATTAGAACCTTTTGACTAAGGCATTCCCCCCCCCCAAATATTACAAAACCTTTAAAATGAACAAATCAAGGACCTACTGTACTTTTTTAAGAATCCACGGTATCGTTTCAGTCTTACATACATTATAAATCTATCTAATATTACAAAGTATTGATACAAATATAATTATTTCCTACCTTTTTCTGAACATGAGTTATTTAAATTTAAAATAAGCAGTTGAACTATTTCACATTCAGTCAATAAAATGTTTTGCCAATAATTTAAAAAGTATATTTGTAATTTCTCTTGTCAAGATAAAGTATTTTAATCGTAAAAATCTTAAACCTAAAGATTAGGATGAATCATTACGATATAATGCGTGTTCATACCAGAAAAACACACTATATTTACCATTATATTTGTCCCCATGTCTGTCTCTCTGTCTGTCTCTGTCCACAGCTCTGTAACGGTTTGATGTATTTGGTCAAAACTTGATATTTAGATATTGTAGGGCTATACCTCAGGACATTTATTTATTTTGACATTAGCCCTCAAATTAATTGTAGTTAACTGATTGTTGATTATTTTGAATCCCAAAATTTTTGTAAAGGCTATATCCATTTTATTTAAAATGGGTATCCAGAGATTGTTTGAACTCCAAAATAACACTGTATACTTGGTTATTGGGTTAAAACTCTTTAAAGGGTAGGTTAATGGTGATGGATTTTCGAAAATTTAAAATAGTTTTAAAATGACAATAACGATTTTATTTAAAATGTATACCCTATCTGAGGAGTTTTTGAAATGATTGTTAAAATTATACAGATTTTTTTGGGGGGAAGGGAGGGTTTAGGGAGACTTACTTATATCGAATTACTCTATGGCATTGGTGAATTATTGCGTTAAAACTTAAGTAGTATATCTTTACAACTAAAGCTCACAAATCTGTATCAAGATATTTGCCCATTTTTCAGAAACTGTTGGCTCTATAAAAATATATTTCATATAAAAGTTTTTTATTTTTAATAGTACTACAATTTTTCAATGAAAAGTTATTAAGTATTTCAAATAGTTGAGGAGATACGTAGATTTCAGCTTCTGTAAAGTAACCTAAAAGTCATTTTCATGGGAAAATGAAAGTAGCCAGTTTATTTATAATCTTAAATAATGCCTAGATTCGAGTTTTAATTAAAATCGCTGAACCAATATTGAGAAAATCTATTTTTTCTTTTTTCGCGTTTTCTTAAATTACTCCTAATTTTAAATTTAAACAGACACACAGACAGACGTCATTGCAAAGACCACTTTTTAGGGTTTGGGGGTCTTTAGACTTTGACATCCAACCACATTTCAGGTTAGATTTTTTTGTGGTCGCAATATCAAAAATTTAAAAAAAAATATATATGTATAGCTTGAAAGATATTGGTTTTATAAAAATATGATTCTTATAAAATATTTGTATTACAAAAAGACCTACATATTTGTTACGATAAGTAATTTCATATCTCAAATAGTTTAGAAGATATTATTAAAAAAATGTTAATTTACTCATCAGACTGGAGCCCTTAAAGTCATTTTGGCGAGATATTGAGAGAAACAATTTTGTTTGGAATATTTATAAATGTTTTAAATTAAATTAAATCAAAATAGAGCCGATTTTGAGAGAATCGATTTTTTCTCTTTTTGCCCTTCAGTAAGGTACCCTTATTTTTAGGGTTAAATATCCAATTCCAAAAATACCTCGAGGAAGCCCTATGAAAACCCTATATACCAAGTTTTAGCCCAATCGGTAAAATAGTTTGGGCTCTGGATGGAGGTACAGACAGATAGACCGACAGATAAATGAAAAATAACTTTTTTGGATTCGGAAACGTCAAGATTAATCAAAATATTGAGTTCGATTTTTTTGACTATCACAATACTTTCTCTACCTGTAAGATAGTGAGAAAGTAGAAATTTACTAGGATCACTTGGGAATTGAACCCCTACCTTCCTATCACTGCCATATCAGAATAGTTGAGTTTGGATTTTGGCCCATGTGCTTGATAATCCCAGCAGGAACCTCCAAAGAATGTTAGTACCAAATATATTTAAATAATATCTGGATATCATAGGTTACGTTGGTTTTAGATTAACGTCTCCTTAAAATATAATTTTGATTGCCTTGTTTGATTAAACGTTATAATGTATAAAACAAATTACATATTATTTTTAATGTGTTTTCGCAGGCTCAGATAATTGTTAATTTACTGAAACTTTGTCAATAGGCCCACTATTAACTTCAATTTTCTCGCGAATAGTTTTTGCCCTATTGAAATATTTTAGTTTTGATTTAAACAAACACAATGACAGCAATTAATTATTTATATACAGGGAACTGGCTTTTGTGTATTTTCTAATATTAAATAAGTTTGTAGTTACTTTAATAAAATGGTAAGGAGGCTCAGAAATATATCCTTAAACACCCTAAATAAACTAAACGAGCCATAAGGTTGTTTTTTATATATAATTTACCCATAGTTTTATCAATCACTAAATTAAAAGAACGTAAAAGTGATTATAGTTCCTGATGGTGAGCTATGAATCATCTGCAAAACACCCGTGTTATTGCAACGTATTACAGTCTGAATTCAAAAATCATTCTATTAAAAGTATTTTGCTAAACAGTTTGAAGCACTTGACCTCACCAATAACATATGTAGTAAATACCGCTTCTCTTAGTATTCAAACATATATCTCTAATAATTTTAACCATTTATAAGCCGATCACTATGACTACAACCCATGCCATTTACTTATATACTAATCATAAAAATCTACTTATATTTTTTTAAATATAGACATTTTATATCACTATTTTGGTATGAGATCAGGAATAATTGAATAAGTAGGATAAAATTTACTCATGAGCATATGTCTTGAGAGTATTTTGGAAATTTTAATTTTTCAAATAAACCAAACAAACAAATGACGGTACTATTTAGGCCAATCTTTCTAACTAACTTTACGCTTTGGGTTGGGGGAAGAAGGAGCTAAACCTAGCGTGACGGACCGTGGCACACAGGGTCTAGCGGTAGGGGTAAAGTCCTTTGTAATTCTACGAGAAAAGCAGTCTTCGTGTATTTATTCACATGCTATTCAGGCTATAAAACCAGAGGGATAAATGTTGACACGAAAATTAAATTTATACCAAAATTCAAAGTTTATTTATCAGTAAGTGCTACCAGTTGGACTGTCCAACACCCTGATCACTGGACACGCCGACTAAACGTTTGGTTTCTTTAATTTATTTTGTATTTGGCTGGGTGGTAGAGGTTTGAATCCAAGCCCCGTGTACTGAGGGTGGTTTAACACTACCCCTAAAAGAAAATGATGTTACATTTCCTTTAAATTGTACCTTCATTATCCCCACCCCAATAGCTTAATTCAGACGTGTATTTCCAGGATGGTTTATAAGACATGCAACAGAGAATAAAAAAGGTCAACCTACTGGTAATTAAAGATATTTGATAAGGAAGGGGAACGTTAATGCAATATACCAGCAACCACTTCAGTAATAGAATAGTCTATAAGGCGTTATACTAGAAATTGACTGGACTGACGATGCCAGGGAGTTTGGGGTTCCAATCTTGGTCGGATTTACTGAGGGAGTCTTTATCTATAATGTTAATCAATAAATAAACATAAAGGCGGCCACACCACCTCAAAATTCAGCCGTATTCATCTCTAACACATTGAGCAATAAGTATGTACAGTACGTATTATTTTTATTATTAGCAACGCGTCTTACTACCCGTTTGGGCTATACGCACTTACGCTGATGTGTAATGGTAGGGTGATTATGAGATTGAATGGAGTACCTACAGTTTAACGTGGAATCCGAACCACGGTGGAGGCCTGGCATTCCTCACATTCACAAGACGTCTTGTCAGAGGTAAAGGAAGGGTTTGGTAATCATATAAATCTGTGCTGGGACCGAGGATTGAACCCCGGCCGCCAGCATAGAAGTCTGACACCTTACCCCTAGACCGCCAGGTCCCCTACTACAGTATATATTATGCATCAATGTATACTCAGTGGGAATTTGAGTTTAAGTCCCACGTCAGCGGTGAACAAATATTAATGTGAGTCGAACACCTTAAATAACTTGGATACATGAGTGGGTGGCAATATTATTAAATTTACTCCCTCCGCTCCAAGTGCTCAATGTAATATTTTGTTTTGAGTTATAGTAGACTATTTTTTATCATGTGTTTTACGTCTCACAACCCTTCCGGGCTGTATGCAAATTTGTTCTAAGAAGTGTAAAGGTTAAAAAGGTAGAATTTAAAGGAGTTTAACCACATTTGCGTGGAAGGATTCAAGGAAATCATTTTATAAAAAGGCATGAAGGAGTGATGCATTCTGACGGGAGTACAGCCGCGATATTTCCATCACTGGTAAATCAGAAAATACGAGAATGATGTTTTTATGCACGACACAATTGTTTCAATTAATTTAATTTAAATCTGTGAGAAGTTATTCTAAGTATTAGCAATAGATCTACACATTTCCCTTATTTTTGTGGTAGCAGTCACTAATTACCTAATTTTATCCAAGCTCTCTTTAAAATAGTAATATAGTAATGCTAAAATAGATTTTGTAACGACACCCACGAGTAAAGAGTGAATAACAATTTTAAGATATTTTATTCAGAGCTAGTTCCAAAAAATTTCTAAAAGGTAATATGAAATATTTAATAGGAATTATGAAGCAAAAATTAACACTCTGAATAATAAATATATAAAGATAATAATATAAGAAATCACCTTACAAAGATGTTTTTAAAATTATTTTTAATGTTTAGATATCGTATTAAGAAGCATTTCATAAATAAAACTTTGAGACCTACGCTCTTCTAAGTACAAACTAGAGTTTACTTAATATTGCCTTAAAGCACGATTACACTTTACACGAGTACAGATGAAATCGTAGATATTAAATGGATTATTTAAAAAATGTAGTGTACTACTCTACGATATTATTTGGTAATTGAATAACATTAGATTTGTGTTGGTCAACATTCTAAAACACACAAATTTTAATTTTCTTAATTCAAATAAAGATTCTTAATTTAAACATACAAATATATTTTATATTTAAAAATGTCACAATATTGTTTCCATTTATATAATGGGCTACTTATGACTATAATTGTATATTTTCTTTATTCTTGATCTTATAACCATTAAGAAATAAGTGTGGATGATTAATATTCCACTTTTTTTTTACTTTATTTTGTGTAAGGTGAAGGTGAAGAGAACTACAAAATTTTAAGATCGGAGTCACTTGGCTAATGTTGTTGGGAGGAGAGCTACTGGGATAATAAGAAGGAGACGATGGATGGCGTCGTGGCGAAACCTGAAGCCACGCCCACCTAGCGACGTCTTTCTCTCCGCCCCGCGACGCCCTGAGGCCGCCCCTACCTCCTCCCCCTAAACCCTCAACCCACCCTCTAAAACTGCTGGTAATTAACCCTCCCTCCTCCCTTTTAGTCTCCTCACACGGAGTAACATTTCAAAATGCAAAACCCTCCCTCCCCCCCTTTTTCCCAACCAACCCCTTGTCCCGCTTCCTCACCCTATTTGCAGATAAGAAAACTGGACTTCGATTTTCGATTTCATGAGCCATATTCACCCTTTTCCACCCTTACGTCCTTCGTTCTGTTTTCCTTACTTGTTCTGTGAAGGTTAGAAGGAGTGTAAGTATTCTTGGCGATCATCCTTGTCCTTCCGTTTACTGGTCCAGTCAGCCTCCATTCAGCTAACAAAGATGTTAAAAGTCTCTTTTTCTTTTAGGAATTTCATTTTTGATGAATTTTTCTTGCTAGAAATGTCGTATGTAAATACATGTTTCTAATTAAGAAGGATATTATATTTAGTTTAATTTGTGAATGCTAGAATCTAATTAATTGTATCAAACTTTTAGTTCCTCCAACGCTCATTTTGGATAATTCATTCTATAACTATGATTATTTTTTTTATTTTTTTTACCTTTAAACTAATGGTATAAAATTTTAAATTGCTAGACCATTTTAAGATTATTCTTGTAACGCTTAATTTTTTTACAAATTTACAAATATGATCTACATGATCTAAAAATGACATAAGACAGTAGTAAAAATCATCATAAAATAATAAATTTCTTGCTAATAATATATGTGAGTGAGTTTTCAATCCGACAACACCGGAACACAGTAAAATTGATTACTTTCTAAGGTATTATGATGATGGGATTTAACACGTATTTATATGAGATACGCAAACAAAAGTAACACTATTATAAGAGTGAGCTTTCATGTAAAATAATTCGTCTAGCGTTATTAGAAAACCATCATTAATTTATTTTTAAATAAATTTATTGTCTTAAAGTTTTCACAGTTTATACGTGTTTAAGTTAAACATCAACTCTGTTTAGTAATAATTAATTCATTTGACAACGTACTTATCAATAACGTCAGGAGTAGTCGTATAGCCAGTATACAAATAATAGATGAATCGACATCAAAACCATACCTAACTGAACCAATATGCCTTCGAGTTGAGGTCGAGTTTAAAAAAAAAAATATAAAATTAATTATTAGTCCGGATATATAGGTCACACTATACTTTTAGACCATATGTAAAATATATTAGTTATTATAAGATCTACTTCAGTGGACGCATGGTCTAGGACGTCACACTATCAATAGAATATATTGCCAATGACAGGGAGAACAAGGTTAGAAACTTAGTTGGGTATAATGAAAGTGGTTATGTCTAAATAGTGTTACATTATACCTCCGCGCAAATGGGGGGAAAGCTCATGTAATTCTTCCTTTAGAACTCCAAACTCACTATCTCAATTAATGCATATGTGTATAACCTGAACAGGTAGTAAAACGTGGTGGTAGAAAAAAAAGTTTAAGGGACATATTTGAGAACTATGTAACTAAATCAAACCCTTAGTAATGAATTTCACAAAACTCCTTATTGGATGCCTAGGACCAAAGGAACCTCCCTGCCTAATTTTAATATTACAGGTCCAGAATTTAGGGAGGTACGTTGATGAATCAGCAAGAAAGGGCATTTTTCTTTATATGTATATTAGACCACTGTCGTTGTATGGAACGTTAAAATATAGTTTTTAAAATGTGTTTTATTAATAGTTTGTATTAAAACATTTTAACCATAACTTTTCCAAAATCCTTAACATAGTTTATAATTGTATTAGACAAATAATGATTGGTCTTAGGTCTACTTCCCATAGCGTGTCTACTACAAGTTTAATTACTTTTTGGGGATAAATACTAGCTATTTTTGTACCACTGCGTCTTACTACCCATTCAGGTTATGCACTTATGTACTAATTACGCTAATAGATTAGAGATGAAGAAGGTTGAATTTATATGAAGTGTATCCTCATTTGCTTGGAGAGAAAGTGGGATAATTTTAGGGAAAACCTCCCTCAGTAGAGTTCACTGGGATCGAACCATGATCTACCCGTCATTTGCAGTCTAATTTATTGTGAGAGTAACACCGTAGACCACGTGGCCACTGAAGCTAATAATACTAGCTATTATCGTCTTAAATTATTCGACCTTGATCCTAAAGAACAAATTATATTTTTTTCAAGGAAATGTACGAGAAATTGAATAAAGTAGAGCGGGGGAATTTAATGCGGAAACTAGGATCTACAGCAGTATTTATGCATGTAACAAAACACAGGACTACTCTCCGTAGCCTATCTTCTCCCAACAAGCCTATAAGTGGCATGTCCTATCATGTTGCCAGTGCCAGTAGAACTTTTTAAAACTTTCCCTATAATTTGTTTTTATCCGTTAAGATCCCCATTTGACTAATCATAAATAATCTCTGCTCTACCTACCCCACCTCACATGGGATTTTTTTTTTATCTCCAGTCAATTGGTGTCGTTCTGAATAAAGAGAACTCGCACATACAGTTAAGGCTAACTCAGCTTACCTTGGCGAAACGCCGCGACATTCCACATTTATCAAACACCGGTGGGAGAGAAACAAAATCTAGTTTGATTTTGCAATGGCAGGGGTCAAGTTATGGCTGGATGTACTATAGATATATTTTTGATAAATGGTTACCTGCGCTTCCTCTATGTAAAATAGGAAATATTTATTTTAAATTATACCTTATTCATTCCTTACACATTAGAATAGTTCAATAAGGATAGTCTGGATGGGTAGTCAAATTTAATGCAAAAGAAAACTAACTAAAAAAATACATTCCAATTTGATAAATAAAGTTTAGGAAAGTAATCTAATTTTGACATACTTTTTATAAAATAAAATTTTGTTTATTAAAAATTGCATTGATAGAATTTCCAAATATATTGGCTGTGTTTATAAAGTAACATTTATAATTATAGTCATTTTATTAAAAATTAAAAAACTGTAGAGGTTACTCTGACTATAAAGTTAAAATAAAAGTTTCTATTGTAGATGGGATTTTATTTACTCTTTCTAAAATATATTTGTTGTTATAAAAAATATGGAACTTGAAATTAATTCCCTTCCATAGCACCTTAAAACATTAGAGCTACAAACGACTCAATTCAGGTTATGTTTTGAGTAGGTAATCTTTGACCGATTCTACTATCCCACGAGTGAAGATAACCCAGGAAAAATAAACGGGACGGTGCATCACTAATACATTATAGACTCCTTTGCCTAAAAATGGAGATATTTACGTAAAACTCGTAAAAAATGTGAAACTAAATATTAACTATTTATTCAGAAACAATCCATCAAAGAGTATAAATTACAGAAACATTGAGAAAGAGGAAAAGCTCTCTCTATAAATAGCATAACAATCAATTTCACAATTCAAAGACCTGACTAATATATATTGGCATGTATATGCTTATAGCTCAGAAACAATTGGTTTTATATAAAAAAAATCAAATAAAAGATTTTTATATTTAATTTTAATTTTCTTTTTATTCATTTGAGGTATTTAACGTGCACTTTCGGAAGTGATTGATTATATCATCACACGAGAATTTCTATGAGCGAGCGTAAAAGAGTTTACAACTTTTGCCGGAAAAAGTATTTTAACATAACTTCCACTATTTGTTTACACACCATAATATACACGGGATCAACGGCTCTACTTCCCCTCCGAAGGAAGTTGTGCTACGGATTTTTATCGCTCAAGAAGTATCCGTCAAACCTGGCAGGGTTTGAACCCGTGAATACTGGGTGCTCAGGCAAGCACTTAACCCCCAGCCCACATAGGTCAACTTATATGTATTAGTATTACAGCTTTACAATGATAAATAATTTATTATGTCAAATAGTTGAGGCGATATAATCATAATTGGAGATTTCCGATTATGTAAAGTAGCCAACAAGTAATTTTGATGGGTAGAATACATTTGTCATTTTGTTTAGAACTCTAACAAGTGCTTGGATACAAAAACCAAAAATAAATCAAAATCCATAAAGATGATTATGAGAACAACTATTTTTCTTTTTTTTGTCTTCAGTAAACTACCTTTAATTTTAGGCTTTTGTATATATCTACGTCTAATAACTCCTCAGGGGGAATTTATGAAAACCATACACACCAAGTTATAGCCAGATTGGTAAAATAGTTTTGGCTTTAGCCCAATATACAGACACACAGACACACAGATAGACACACAGTCACACAGACGCACGGTCACAAAGTCACACAGACACATAGATGCACAGACACACAGACATATAGACACACATGCATTCAGACACACAGCCAGGCCTCCACCGTGGTTCGGATTCCACGTTAAACTGTAGGTCCTCCATTTCATCTCACAATCACCCTACCATTACACAATTACACATTAGCGTAAGTGCGTATAACCCGAACGGGTAGTAAGACGCGGTGCTAATAATAATAATAATAATAATAATACAGTCACACAGCCACATGGACACACAGACACATGGACATACAGATACAGACACATAGAGACACAGACACATAGACGCACAAACACACAGACACAGAGACACACAGGCACACAGGCGCAAAGACACACATATGCACAGACATACATACGCACAGACACACATCATACAAACATACAAGCACACAGTCACACAGATATACGTCATCTCTAAAAAAACTTCTTTTTTTTATTTTCAGGGAGTCATGAAACGTCAATCCCCTCCAAAATTTCTAATGAGATCTTTTTGATGATTACAATAAATTATTATTTTTTCTCTATGGTGTTGAGAGAAAGTAAAATAATAAAAACTATTATGTGTATAGGTAAGTTTCTTAATCTTAATTTAGCCCAAAAGTAGGAGAGCCATTAGTTATTCAGAGTTCTTAAAGGCGGAGTAACACTGGTGGTGGTCCATTTTAATATTTTAAACCTGTATACAATGCAGTGTAAAATATATGTCTCTGTATAGTCCCTAGCCATACTAATGGTGTGATCTTATTTAGATGGACTATTATTTATAATTTTGTAAAAGTAGTTACTAGCGAATTTTTATTTTATTTCGATATTTTTAAGGTTATTTAATATTTTATTCTATGAACCAAATAATTATATAGTCTTACAACTTTCAAATAAATTTATCTCTAGTATACACAAAGCTCCCTGCCCATCAGTCGTCGTTTAATCACTGAAAAGAGAAAACCCAAGTTTCATCAATGACACATTATTTTAACTAACATATCTAAATATTGTCGTAGGAATGAGAAGTTTATTAAGAGAAAGAGCACCTAAATCCATCCATGATAAAATTTTGAAATTGAATTGCAGTAAGACTTTCATCATTTGAATCGCCCAGGATTCAAGTTTTGGTCTCGCATATAAAGTTTAAGCACGTTATCTATGAGATAACTTTTTTTGGTTCAATATCTGATAAACCTGTCAGTTAACTTTTGATTTTAAAACTTACCAAACAGATTTAGATTTTATTAATGTGTTTAACTTTTTCGAGTACATCCAAAATAATTTATTAAAGTAATCGTCCTCGTTACTTTCTGGTCAAATGTTTAAATTGTGATGAATATAGTTTGGAGGATGTAAAATATTACGTAGCTTTGAAGAGGTGAGGGATCCGAAAAGAAAGGTGCATAGAGAAAGAAGAAGGGTGAAAGGTGCTCGAAGGATTATGGGGGGACAGGGGGAGCACACGAATCGGGAAAGTGTGTGTGGTGTGGGGTGGGGGGAGGTTGGAGGGTGGGGTAAGGGTTGGTTCCCTGGGAAAAGCAAGATGGCGTTCTTCTTAATTCTAAAATCCAAGCATGTGCGAGACTGAGATAAAAACATAGACGCTGACAAAGATAGTCGATAAGAAAGATAGGATCAATAAAACAGATACAGCCTCCATAGGAAGGCATTTAAGGGTTGAAACACCATTTGTTTCCCGTAGCCTAGTCAATCACTGTAATGATCTTGTCGTAATAATTACATGTATGCTTGTCATAAATGTTTAAAGCCATCTTTAATATAAAAATATTACTCTCATAAATAGTCACGTGGACTGTCATGATCATTCAATGAAGTTTGTCGGTGATAGGGGAAGTTAGGCTCAAATATCAGCTGGAATTACTGAGAGTGGTTTTACTTAAAATGTATTTACCCCATATTCCCCTTCCATTAAGATATAAGTTCATTTACTTTGAATTCAACCTTAATCATCCCTAACCATCACACGTAACTGAAGTCCATATAACCTAGACGAGACACAGTGAGAAACTCACAGCTTTCATAAACATACTAGTCACATATGATCAATGTGAATTGATAATATCTGACTAATGTGTAAACATAATTTTAAACTCTCACACCGTACCTCGTTGTATTCGCTCAAAGACTGAATGTCCAAGTTATCAATCGAGGAATAAAACCGGAGCTTATTGACAATTGGCAAAATCTATTTTTCAAATTAAATTTTATATGTGTTAAATATTTTACAAAAACTGCATGTAGGTCATATTGAAAAAGTTATTTTTCTTTTCATTATATTCAAATAACACGTGCTAAATATTTAACTTGCAACTCATTTGAATTTGTTTAAAATTAGTATTAGAAATACTTTTGTATGTATAGAAACTACATTAGGTAAGAAATAAGTATTTATTGTTCACTTCAAAAATTTACATTTAATTTATTTGAGGTATTTAACGTGAACTTTCTGAACAGACTGATTATATCAACACACAACTTATAAACTAACTTAAATCTAGAACAGACACAACAACTCAACCCCCAACCATTAACTCATCACTGTGAAATGGGAAACCCACACTTCACCAATATTACATTTTTCGGCCATGCCAGAAATCGAACCGGGACCACTGGATCAATAGCCAAACACGTTACTGACTGATCTAGGGTGACGCAACACTTCAGACTAAAATATAGAAAATTATTATGCCAGTTTTCTTTTATATGAATAAAATAGTTTAACCTATTAAATGGCCGAATAGTCTAAGGCCTCAAACTCGTGTTAAACCGAAATTTTGAAATCCCCGTCGAATCTACTAGTTGTTTTCTTAATGCAATTGCGAGTAGTAAAAATATTACGTATATCTTTCCGGTCCTGACTAGGAAATTATGATTTTGATTACTGACTAGCTATATTCCATGAACATTATTTTCACGTACGTACGTTTTTTCAATATTTGACTGAAAGGATGTTAATGCTTAAAATAATTGAAGTAATCAAGTTTAAGAGTAGTATTAATAATAATAATATTTAGCACCGTGTCATACTACCTGTTCGGGTAATACGCTTTAAGTACTAATTTCGCTAATGGATTAGGAATTGTGAAGGTTGAATTATAGGAAGTGAACCCGCATTTGCGTTGAGGGAGAGTGGAAAACATTTAGGAACCCTCCCCCCCAGTTCACCCGACTGAGATTCGAACCTCGATCTCCCCGTCCTCAGCGGTCGAGCTTCAACACGACAAGCGCGTTAGCCAACTACGCCACCGAGGTGGGTTTAAGAGTAGTAAATGGTACTAGTCCACTGCTTAATGTATTGCAAGCCCATGTGATAAATCCAGGAAAGTAATGTTGTTTGCTCATGATAGATTTTTTATATCTCATGTCTGATTTGGAGGGAACGCAGGATATAATGGAATACACGATGACCTTGAATGCATTGCAACCAGTATTTATTGGTAATTCCTCCGAACTGCATTGTACTCAATCCATGACGTAGACTACTGGAAGGGTTTAATGCTTGTAGGCCTATTATTTCCTGATAGTAATGAAGGTCCTTCTTCCATGCCCGCCAGTTGAACTTTTCATATAACCTGAAAGAAGAATTTGTCGTGATGAGCTAGCTTTCATCCAGACGTTGTAGGGAAAATAAGTCAACCCAATTATCTGTAGAGTATGAAACACACCAAGAAATGTCTTCATGAGATGACAACATTGAAATAAAAATGTTCTAGAGATGCTTAAGTGCTAGCCGGACATATACAGTACATAAAACTTGTACATAATCTCCCAATATACATTGTTATGGTAATTAACTGACATCGTCTTCTATTTTCCATCGTCAAACAACTTAAACTATAAAATATCACTAATTCAAGACTTCATTTAGCTCAGACCTGTTAAAGGAGTCACTTCTTCAAGTGCAAGGTAATGGGACCACTTGTACTACTCACAGAGTACAGAATTATGGCCCTTGGAAAGAGGCGAATCCCCCCGGTACGTGCTCCATTGTTTCTACTACCCATGGAATGGAGTTCCAAATAATGATATTTTTCAAACTCTGATTGGAAAGCTTACAAGAGAATGAAGGATTCCCTATATTATGTCTAATTACCCATTTCTTGATTATGAGCCATTCTGACTGATCTATCTTCACTACTAATGGTAAAAGATACGTCGATGACCGAAAAGACTGTATACACCATATTCCGACGACATGGAATGCGTGTGAAGTAGTCAATATATGGTGACGTCAGTTCCCGGCCACTGCATTACAGACTGGTTTTGTAATCGGACCTACGTACAAGTTTCATGTTGCCCCAGATATTCTTTCATTATACAGATTTGGTAGAAAAAACATTTTTTAGCATGAGATAATACAATTACGTGAAATGGAATCACGACAGAACCTCCATTTCATCTTACAATCACCCTACCATTACACATTAGCGTAAGTGCGTATAACCCGAATGGGTAGTAAGAATCGGTGCTAATAATAATAATAATCAGAGCTCAATCTTATTTCCCACCATTTCACAAGTGTAGGAATGTTGCAGACTTGTCCCGCTGTTGCACGTAGCTGATCACGTCTGAGCAGTGTCGGGATAGCTCCTAGGATCTCGCTGGAGGTTCCTCCTGGCTGGATAGTTGAGGGAAAAATAAGGGAGGAGAGACAGTGGGGAGAGAAAGACGGAGCGATAAATAATAATAATAATAATAAAGGCTTTAGGAAGAGGTGGTAAAAGAGAGGGGAGGCAGGCGCATGCTCGTCTCCAACAAACTCCAGAAAACATGCTTACATTCCTAGCCCCTTGGCATCTGGAGAAAGAAGGTGTATAAGTTTTAACGGGTAATAGTGAGTTAAGGGAACCAAAGTGTACTTTATTTTTAAAATACTTTAAATATATTAACAATAATGAAATAAAATATGAATTATATTGGCGTGAATATCTTTACAACTCATATAGGCCTATTATTATTATTTGTATAGTTAATACCTTTTTTAATTTTTAAATAAATGTACCGACAAAAACTTCATTCACGGTAGGAGTTTACCTCTGAAAGGTCTTTTTTCTTACCAATATCCTACTATATAATAGATTTCTGGTAGGGAAAAAAGTCCTTTCACAGGTAAACTCCTACCGTGAACGAACTTTAGGTAAAATATTTATATAGGTTATAACAAGTTTGGAGTAAATTTATTTCCTTATTCAAAATATCAGGCTTCAAGACCTTAATATATATAAAGGTACTTCTAGATTATTATATTTAATACCACTATGCAAAAATCTTTCAAAGACTTAACGAATTCCAGTAAAATATAACAAATATATTTAATTTATAAATATAATAAAAGGTTTTCCATACATTAAAAAAACTTCTAATAAAATATGCGAGTAATCTTAAATTAATAGAACTACAATTTATTTACGTCTATGATTTTATAGTTTTAAACCTATAGTAAACAAATGTTTAAATACAAACAAGTAAATACCTTGAAAACTATAAATTTTAAAAATTAAATTAAATTATAAGATAATTAACACTTTAAATTTGAATTATAATCATTATAATTGCAGAGAGTATATTTAACCTATATACATAAATATATAATCCTTACTACATACATAAATATACCGATATAGTAAATAAAAAATCAAAAGTGGTCATGAGGTAAAAGTGCTCACCTCAAGACCCGATGTTCGTGGGTTCAAACCCACCACGGGTTGACGGATCTGAGAATGGAAGTAAAATTGTCTACCTGTCAGTCCTATGTCAATTTGACATGTAAAAGAATCCTGAAAAGTATGTGAAAATACCTTTCCTAAAAAATTTGGTAGACCCTTTCCTCTTGCTCAGAGAGACTCTCGTATTCTGTTATAATCAGTTGGATCAGAAAATGCACGTTATATACCTCAAATAAATAAAACTGAAATGAAAAGTTAATTTTATCTTTAAGCAAAATTAGAAGAAGAAAAAAGCTGAAACGTAAAGAATAATTTTGGTAGAGTTTTAGATTATTTTTATTGTATTATAATTATATTTTATCTCATCTTAACTATAGGGTGCTGAGTAAACGAATATTTTTTTGAATCAATATAATTTGTTTTATCTTTAATTCTTCAAATATTTCTAGGTATGGCCTAGTAGTTTTGTTTATATTTAAAAAACCTTGGATCTCATGATAATCTACTTTTCTGAGTGATTAATTTTTAAGTATTTAGTACTTTTCAATTAAAAGCTAATCTAATTATATCTCCAAGAACATTACATTTAAGTCCATTACTATTTTTATAATTTCTAATAAGGAATTTAAAATGAATTATTAAAAATCCTGAAGCCCTTAGGATAATATATAAGGAGATTTTATCTATTAATTGTTTAAAAAAAATAATAATATAAAACATAAAAACTGTTATTACTAGATATAAACGTATATTGATTTTTGTACTAAAGTAGCTAACGTTATCTTGCTGAACAAGCACCCACTGACATGATAATCTACTTTTCTGAGTGATTAATTTTTAAGTATTTAGTACTTTTCAATTAAAAGCTAATCTAATTATATCTCCAAAGAACATTACATTTAAGTCCATTACTATTTTTATAATTTCTAATAAGGAATTTAAAATGGGAGGAGATTGGGAAGACATTTGGGAAGAGAACCCACTTAGTAGACCTCCGCGTTTTCAGCAGGTCAGGTTAACATGAGAGTGAGGCTATAAGTCGGGAGTTACCAAACTATGGCCTACGGACTGGATCCGGTCCAAGCAATTGGTTTGTCACACACACACACATTTTGACAAAAACAAATGGTATGATACAATCGCAACAACCTACTCATATTGGACAGCCTATTACAACTTTAAAGATAATGTTCAAAAATAGGCTTGATAAAACTGCCCCTAAGTAATTTATGTTTTCGTTATAAAAACAAAAAAATAATTTTGTTAATCAAAATATGTATTCTTGATTTAGAAATTTTAAAACAAAATTGTCAAAATATAGTCCTATTTATCAAGTTTAAAATTTACAAAATTAATTTTTAAGTCAACTAAACAAAAATTATTTGTATTTGTTAAAATAAAAAGTAGTTTTTAATTATTGTGAAGATTTATTCCCAGATTCCCATTTGGATTTCAATCTTCAAGGTATATTTCAAGAATATTCAAATTTTATACAATATTTTAGTGAGTAAACTATCTTTCATTTAAATTATTTTAGATTTAAAAAAGATACATTATAATGGATAATGTAAATTAGAATCCCCATAACGATTTTGATCCAATTCGATAGAAATATTTTCAAAAAAATCATTTGTTACAAAACCAAACATAATTTAGCTACTATAATTATAAATAATTATAACTATATACATATATAATTCTTTATGATGCAAAAAACCTAACAATTTTTAACAAAATCACTTATATGCCCATTTTTTTTAAATATTCAAATAAAAAATTTACAGTCATCAGTAAATGACTAATGCCTAACTCCTACCCCTCCCCCTAAAAAAAATCAACCATTATACAGATTTATTTATTATTTTAATGTCGAACACTCTCCGGATATACATGCAAGTAAAATCTTTACGATTTTAAAAAGATACGAATTTTCAAAAATCAGCCATCAGTTAACGACTATTTATTTAATTTTTATTAAAAGTAAATATACAGGGTTGATTGTTATATCAAGTACTCCCAATATACCAATTTAGAACCAAATCGTTATTACCATTTTAAAAATACTCACAATTTTTGAAAAATTATTCTTTAGTATACTACCTTAATATGAGTTTTTACCCAAAAGTACAAGTAAACAGTGTTTTATAATATACCACACAACCTCTGTATATACAATTTAAACAAAAATGTTTTAGTTTTATTTAAAATACGAGGATTTTTCAAAAATTCCCTTTCACTAAGTTAATATTATTAGCACCACGTCTTTGTACCCGTTCCGTTAATACGCACTTACGCTAATGTGTAATGGTAGGGTGATCGTGAGATGAAATGGAGGACCTACAATTTAACGTGGAATCCGAACCACGGTGAAGGCCTGGCATTCAATACATACACAAGATGTCTTGTCAGAGGTGAGGGAAGGGTTTGGTAATCAGATAAATCTGTGCCGGGACCGCACAGAGGTCCGACACCTTACCTCTAGACCGCCAGGTCACCTTCAATAAGCT
>CABFOV010000100.1:288710-304671 GCA_902141375.1 Timema poppense
AATGAAGGACCTACAGTTTAACGTGGAATCCGAACCACGGTGGAGACCTGGCATTCCTCACATTCACAAGATGTCTTGTCAGAGGTGAAGGAAGGGTTTGGTAATCAGATAAATATTTGCCGGGACCGAGGATTGAACCCCGGCCGCCAGCATAGAAGTCTGACACCTTACCTCTAGACCACCAGGTCACCTACATTTTAATTATAGAGAGCAACATTGTATGTATATATATATATAAAAAAAAACTTGAAATTTTATTTCATGCATTGCAACTGAATACTTTTCAATGTTATTTTCATATCTAAACTAATAGGTTGGGGATGATAAATGTATAATTTAGAGGAAATTTACTCCCATTGGTGGGTAGGGAGTGAGCAAAACAACTATGTAAGAGGTACATAAATACACTCAATCGATATTCAGCCTCTGACATTATAGTTACCTCCTAACATGATAAGACAAGATTGAATCCTCTGTTCAGGGATACATTATATTGTTGTTTTTTTTTAAATTATTGCAAAATGTGTTGTATTCTTTCTTATAAATGCGCATAATATACCATTTTTTATCAAATATCTAATTTCTGAGTAATGATTTTTTTGGTTGTTTTGTTCTTCAGATTCTTTCAGATACTTTTTAGGATCTCCCTTACTTTGTTGATTTGTTGATTAATTCAGAGTCAAGCAAGTTCAAGATATTTATCTAGTTAAACATCCTTCTGGCTGGCTTATAATCTTCTGTAGGATAACTACGTAGCAAGTAGCAAGTAGCAAAAAAGTGTGTAACCCAGACTAGTAAGATGCAGTGTTAAAAAAAAGCGAGTCAAATAAAATAGAATAGTAGTCCCAACCTAAAAATTCACCTTCTTCTAAAACATTTATTTTAAAATATATATTTTTTCTACATTAACTGTTTATGATTTATCGCTCCTTTACAGGTAGAGAAAGTATTGTGATCGTCAAAAAAATTGAACTCGAGATTTTGATGAATGTCGACGTAACATGTTTTTTTGCCATTCCGTCTGTTTGTCCGTCTGCCTGTCCATCTGTCTGTCTGTCTGTACCTCGGGCTAGAGCTTAGACTACTTTACCGATTGAGCTAAAAATTGGTGACTAGGGTTTTCATTGGTTTTCCCTAAGGGGTTTTTGGAATTGGCTATTTAACACTGAAATCAAGTGTAGTATGGATTTTATTAAAATCGGCTCATATTACTTTTATTAAATTTGATTTCTAGGCTTTGATTAATATTTCAAACAAAATGACAACCCTCAATTTTTCGTTAAAATTATTGTTAAGGGTTCCGTACTGAAGCGTAAATCCAAGTTTTTTTGTCATATCTCCGTAGTTATTTGAGATAGTAAATAACTTATCATTGCAAAATTGTAGTACTATTAAAATAAAAACTTTTTTTTTAAATATATCTTTATAAAACTAAAGGTTTCTGAGATATTGGCTAATATATTAATATAAACTTGAGAGATTTAGTTGCAGATATACTACTCAAGTTTTAACACAATAATTCTTAAATGCCATAGAGTAAGTAAGTAATTATTTCAAAAAGTTGATGTTCTTTTTCCTTTAACCTTTCAGGGGAAATATTTGTACAGCAAAGATCGATCTCTAACAATTTAGACTCAATAATCAATATTTACTGATTTTATTGGTCAACATTTATATATGAGAAATTTAATAGCAATGCGATAACCATAAGATGTGCAACCCTTATTTAAATTTCAAACATTTTAGCCAGAGATTGAAGCTTTAATACGAAATGTTGACCCTTGTGGAAAAAATATCGATCTTTATTTTATTGCTACAAATATACAAAAAACTACTTAAATTCTTTAAAATAAAATTATAAAATTTAAAACCGGGAGTCACAAAATGTTTTATCTAATTTTAATGCAATTTTTTATTTGGTTTGCTAGTATATATTTTTTAGTTTCACATATATTACAATTTTTGAATGAATATATACAGTTTTAAACAATGGAACGAGATAGTCCGCGCGGGGCTCCGTTCAATTTATTTCTTCAGATATGAATATTTTTATGCATAGAATGTAGGATTATAGGCTTAGTTTAGTGTCACGTGCCAAATTAAATGTGCAGAGACTGCTTTAGGCAAAAATAACACAACTTATTTTTTTAAGGTTTAACCTATTCTATTATAAGTGGTCATGGCAAAAGCAACTGTCAACGAAAACGGTTTGCGTTGAGTTTTGACCGGAGAAATCTTGACTGAAGGAGTTTTTTTTCCCCAGGAATAAGTACTCATTCCCACAAGATGCTCCAGTCAGTAATTTGCAATCAATGGAGTTATTGTGCATATTTTTCACTCGTATTCTTGTATCATTTATCAGACCCTTTGATGCGTTTAAGTTATGCATATACAAAACAATTTCCTTTTCTTTGAGCCCTATATGTCCTAAGCTACCCCTAAAGAATAAACATCCCTTTCTCATTTTAGTTTAGAACAACATATTTAATCTTATGACTAAATACATATTCTTTGCTCTAGCTAGTACGTTTAATATAAGGGACATTTTGATAAATTTATGCAGATATATATAGGGGCAGTATTGAGGAAGTGTACCTACATTAGCCTGATCATTAAAGAAAAAAATAATATTTAAATAAAACGTACGTAGGAAACCACATTTAGTTGTCCCGGTCAGGTTTTGAACCCCAACCTATTCGTTATCGATGACAATGTAAAATGAGAGTCTGGCGACATATATAATGTGGCCACAAGTTTTAATTTTACTACCAGAAGCCTAATGAATACATTTATTAGTAGGATTGCTTATTTCATATTAGTTTTTTATTTACTCCCAATTTTTATCTTTCAATTTTTTTATTTTGCATTGATGAACATTTGAAGGTTATTTCATGGATGTTAAACCAATTTATTAACATCTATAAATAGTATATTTAAGAAAATATAATAGTAAACAATAGAACCAAACTGGAACAAATATTTTATTGAATATTTCTCCAAGCATTACGTATTCAAATAATTCTCATCCCATTTGTTTCAAAATACATAATTATGCAGAGCAGACACGCAAAACTATTTGGAAAAAGGTCGAAACACCCCTTTACTTAGAAAGGAGGTAGTGGGGAGTAGGGGGATGAGGAAAAAAACTATTACCTCTACTTGAGAAAACACAAATGAAGTTGCTTTATATGCTGCACACGTAACTTTAGTATTCAGGTGTGTGCTGTGTTGTGCAGGGGTAAATTCGAGGAAAGGATGGGTTGAAACGCTACACACTTCAGCGCTCTGCTTTCAAGGGAGATTTCGAGGGTAGTTAGCTGGTTGTTGGAAAATATTTGGCAAGGGAGGTAGAGGATAAATTATTTACGCCAATTTTTTCACATAGTAGTGTGAATAATTTTAACATTTTTTAAATAATAAACATCAGCTTTAAATTCCAAATTAGTTATATATGTAGGCCTATATGATTTATCTATATACTTCTATACAATTTTACTTTCAATAATATTATTTTTATTATTATTACTATAGAACAATGTGATTACAAAACATAATTTGATAATTAAATATGAAACATATTGGGAGCCACATGTTATAACGGGTCACACACTCTAAACTAAATTGGTGGTGATGATGTGGAGATTGGGGTTTGAATCCTTGTCATCGTATTAAGCATATGTTTTTATCAAAGTTTTCCCATTTTCCGTCCACGTATTTCCTCTACTATTCTAACGTTATCATTCCTATTTTATTAGCGAATTTAAAGTATGCCTATAATCCAATCGGGAACCAAGACGCGGCGTTTTTTTCTCAATTAGGTCTAGTTAGGCATTCGTGTAAATTCTGGGTCTTCACGTGGATAGATTGTCTTACTTTAGGCGCTGTCTTCCAGCTCAAACCTACTGGCTGAATGCTAAGCTAATGCTAATGCTAATGCTAATTGTATGATGTTATAGAACAAAGACCAAACACCGGTAGATTTTGACTATTATTTCTTTCTTTAACTACTATGACAGGTGTTTATCTTCACAATAGGAAAACAAACTATTCTTACAATGTAGTTAAAATGATACTAAATAAAATCTAAAAGTATACCCTATACTAGAATATTGGCTAAGTACACTTACTCTATTACAAAGTTGTCTATTAGTTAGTATATTATATATTTTTGTTTTATTTTTATATATATTTTTTCTTATAGTTATAAGTTGATTGCTAACCAAACTGTAACAGCAAAAAGTCACAGTGGTGAGAGAGGCATATAATATAAACTTTGCTAGTTTAAAAGTCAACAAATTCTGCCTACCCGCTTCGCTGGCCACGTGGTCTAATATACTAATCTCGTGTTGGACTAGATTGCTAAAGATGGGGAGATCAGGGTTTGATCCCGTTCGGGTACACTGAGGGTGTTTTATCCTTAATGGTTTTCCACCCTCTCTCTTAAAATGCGGGTGCATTTCCTCTAAGATAAGCCTTCCGAATACCTAACCCATTAGTGTAATTAGTACTTAGGCGTATAGCCTGAACAGGTAGTAAGACGCAGTGTTAAAAATACTGAGGTGAGAGAGGCACACTGTATATACACTGCTTATTTAACATACAAAAGGTGCAAGGGTGAGGGAGGCACACTCTAGGCACACTGCTTTTTTAAGAGTCAGATTGCGTATAGTCTGAAAAGGTAGTAAGACGTGCAAAAAAAAACCAGTCAGATGGTAGAGAGTTAAAGAAGAACTTTGTAAATACTAGGGGAATACCTATGCGGATATCGATGAATCTTTATCGGGCGATTATTAGTGCATCGGCAATTAATCATAATCGGCCATTATTAAGTCGATTAATAGTTTTTTATAAAGTAAAATTTGAATCAAAATTTTTCAGGTAAGTGTTTAGTGATCAAAATAACTAAAAAATACTTAAATACACAGTACATATGGGTTGCGGGCTATGCAAAGATTAGGCTACATGATAGAGATAAAGAAATATAAGTTATTACTGTTGATAGAACTAACAATATAGTTCCAACTTTCGCAGTTATGCATAAAATAAATTTGTATGTGCATACCATTTTTTTTATGTTAATAAAATAAACCTTTATCATTCTCTTAAGCATATTTCCTAATAGTTATTAATAAATAATCGATAACCGGGATTAATTAGTGTAAATAATCGTAGCGAGAAAAATTATTTTAAACAAATGGTAATAGGTATCGATAATTGGTTTTTCTAAATCGGTAGACCTCTAGTAAATACACTGCTTATTTAAATGTCAAACGGTACAGAAGTGAATGTACAAGACGTTTATGTCTGTCAGTAAGGGAAGATGCGACAAGCACTTTGTAGCTATGCGGTGTGTTTAGACTTTGGGAATTATAGAGGAGCTATTTGCTCTCCTGTGCTGGCGGCCGGGGTTCAATCCTCGGTCCCGGCACCGATTTATCTGATTACCAAACCCTTCCTTCACCTCTGACAAGACATCTTGTGAATGTGGGGAATGCCAGGCCTCCACCGTGGTTCGGATCCCACGTTAAACTGTAGGTCCTCCCTTTCACCTCACAATCACCCTACCATTACACATTAGCGTAAGTGCGTATAGCCTGAACTGGTAGTGAGATGCGGTGCTAATAATAATAATATTTTATCTCCGCCTGTAATGAGTGGGTCCACGCTTCACTCTTATAATAGTATAGAGAAAACAGTGGTTACTAAATAAATCATGAATAAGTAAACTGTTTTTGTATTTTATATAAAGTAAATTAGTGGTATGACGCCTTACATCCCAACATTATGTAAAATAATCTAACAACACTAATTAAATGCATGGAATATCTCAATTAAGGTGAGAGTGTAGAGATTTGAGTCAAGGGCAGTATATTATATTTTAATAGCAAAACATTTTTGGCCAAAATAATTAAAATATTGCTCTAAATAGAAAATAACTGTTCTTTATATTTTGATATCATCAGTTGGTGAATATCTGTCATGAGCATATTGGCATTTGATGAGAAACTTATTAACTTAAGAGAAAAGTTGTCATTAAATTCCAAGAAACCATTGATAGATATTCCAGAGGCATGATTAGAAATTTAAATTCTACATTTCTACTATACAATTGTTTGCATTCTTTTGACAAAAAATGTTTTTACATAAAAACTGTACAAATACTGACCTTCAATTTGTTCCCTACACTCTCAACTCAATCCGGTGACGTCATACAGATATACTGACGTTTTACTGGAACAATGATAGGCAGCGAAACAATAGTAGTAGAAGTTTAGTAGTGGAGCCAAGGTGGTTTAAGATCACTCGTGGAAATTAATTGTTTGAATGATATTAAGGAAATAATATAATCTTAATATTAGGAGATGTGTCAAAGTATCGAGAGGCACTTGCATCCACTCGTATCCTGTACATCACGTCTTTTGCAGAATTAAATTCGAGGCATAAATGTAATTTCAAAAAGGATGTGTTAGAAATAAATTCTGGTTTTGAGATTTATAGGATAAGGAGTAAAATAGAATGATAATTTAAATAAATAATTAAAGAGAAATGTATTATTGAGAAAGGTTCAAAGAATAAGAAGGTATAATGGTAAAGTATAAATGAGAATAATTAATAAAAAAATTAATGATAGAGGCTATTGAGTACATATACAGGTTAGGTAGAATCGCACGAGGGATATGATATTAAAATAATAAGGCCGAGGATGTGTGTAATGCAGAGGTGGTAAATAGTGTGTATAGATATGAATTAAATAAAAGGATTAGTGATAAGGAGTATGTAAGAATTAATTAAAATGGTATTTATAAGAGATATTAAATAGTTGGAGAAAAAAGGGGTTAGAGAGTATATATAATATAGTGGGGATGGATAGACTATATATTTATGTGAGTCGTTTAAGAATGTAAAGCTAAGAAGTATGAATATTATTGAAAAGAGGAAAGAGAAAACGAGTAAGGAAATTTAATAAACATTTTAGGTAGAGATGATCTAATACACAGAGGAAAACTAAGTTTTGATTGGTAAATGGAGAAGGGTTTGGATATAAATGGAGATAGATAAGGTATAGATTGAGGCAATTATGTAAAATGAGATAATATTCAAACTATTATGGTAGTGCTAAGGAAGATATTATTAAATATTTTTTACTTAGAAGAGGTTTATTTAAAAAAGAAATATGGTTAAGTGTGTACAATAAAAGGAAAATAACGTTTTGTCGTAAATATGATTGGTTGAATATGATTGTATAGGCAAAGATAGTATCTGTATATAAAATTATGTAAAATTGTCACCGCGTCTTACTATCTGTTCAGGATATATGCAAGTATATAGATGAACGTAATAGAAATATATATATATATATTTATATATCTACATATATACATAATTCTATGTATTAATATATTATATAAATACATAAATACATATATATATATATATATATATATACATAACTCGTATGGAGTAGACCTGTTAGGTTGGTTAGTAATAAGTGCAGAGATAATTATATTGATTTAAAATGTAGAGAGAAGGAATGGGGAGAGAGATGAAGAGAGAGAGAGAGGGTGTTTTGACAAAAAAGAATAGAGGTATAAGGAGCCTTGACATTTATATATGAAGCTAGAAGGTGTTAGGGGTAAATAAAGTTAGAGAACAAAATATCAGGGCTAAAAATGGTATTTTTAGAAACCATTTAATGTATTTTTATATTTTTAAAGAGATTTAATCCATGGTAACTGTTGAACCCTTTTATTCTTTTTTCCAAATATAAAAACTATAGCTCAAAGAAGAACAATATAAATATATGTTAAAATATATTTGTATCTTAGTGAGCAGAATCTTTTTAAAGTGAAAGAGTTAAGGTCCTTTTCCAATTTATATGTAATTAAATGTATCAAATTCTATCTGTATATTTCTTTTTAAGTTAGTAAATATACTATGATATAGACTCATAAGTAAAATTATCTCCATTGAGTAGATGCATTTTTAAGCATTTGGAGTCTAGATAAACCAACAATCCAAAGAGAAAACGATTATAGCTACTTCATTATTGTAGCCATTAATATTGCTTTCTGAAGCATTTAAGAGTTCACCACTAAGCGATAGAGCTGCAAAAGAAATATTGAACAAGTTCATTTACCAACAGACAATTGAGAATGATGGTCAATGGTAGCACGCGTTTCTAAATGAGGTAACAATTAAAAATATTTTTTTAAATGAATATTTCTGAGAAATAGTTAAGTAAAAGAATAATTTTATCATCCATTACAATAGAGAATTCCAATTAAAACTATATTTGACTAATAAAAGATAAACATAACTAAATCAAATACATGTCTTCATAACACTGTATTAAAAATAGTGATCTGCCCTGATTCATTTTATAAGGAATGTTTTATTTGAAGACATAATTTTCACACTAGCTTCAAAGGTAGCCTCTTTTCAATTTTCATTATATTTTTCCATGTAATTGTTAAGTATTAGCTGTGTGTCAAAGAAATAACACCATTTTCAGGTGTGTGTAGATTGAATTTTACCAATATGGAGGAATTATATATCTATTCACAAGTATCACGATGAACTTAATGTATAAATTTTATTTTTGAATTCATCCACTCATATAAAGGTCTAACAAAAACATTTAAATTTATTTTAAGAAACAAAATGATATGTATACTTTCTATATATTTGTATATATACTTATTTTTTCTAGATATTTATACTTACACATAAATATATACATTATAATTACATATTTTAGAGGTCTTCAAGATTAGACTAATTCAAGTTTAACTCCAGTCGAATATTAATAAGCTCCCGGATATGATTCTAGTTCAAGTATATTTATAATTTTTAAACTTATAATATATATTATTTTATTTTAAAATTAAAATAGTAGGGAAGGGTGAGCATAACGGCCAGGCTAAGGTTTCTGAAGTTTTTAACTGACTTTCAAGCGATACAGAAACTTAAAAATAATAGAATATACACATCAACCATCCTAGTATATGTAAGAATTTTTTCGCTGTGATTGGAAAAAGGGAAAGTACCTAAATATACAATTTTCCAAAAAGTACCTAAGTGGTATTAGGCCCACAGGGGTAGGGAATAGTTACCACATAGCTGAAAAGTGGTAAAGAAAGTGAGAAAAAAGGTTTAAAATTAGAAAAAATATATTTAAAGGAAATGTTTACTTATTTAAAGTAAAAAAAATATAATTTTAAGCAAACAAAATGTGTATTTTTCATAAATACCTATTTAAAAAAAGTAAAAAAGGCAGTCATTTTTAGTGAGTTTAGCTACAAGTTTAGCATAAGTGCCCATTGTCCTCTTTCCCAACACCAGCACACAGTTCATGGGCCCACAAACCACATCCTTGGCACTTGATACAACGCTCGTTGGAAGTTAAAGCTGAAAATTTTTCACAACAATATAAACATTCTGAATCATAGGCATCATCGATGTCTTCAAACAGGTTTTTTTTACCAATGTTAACCCGGGGAATCTTAGCTTATTTCTTCGGATTTTTATTAATAGTCTTATCATTATTTTTTTTCTTCGGCTATTTTCCGTTTCATAGCTTTTTATTTTTATTTTGCTTCCTTACCAGCTTTCTTGGCTAACAGATCATTTTTATAAGAACTTCCTGACAACAACGCTGCATAACCTTTCTTCCGCGCATTGCTTTTAGGTTTTGCTTAAGATACACGGGGCACAGGGGAAACATCCTCAGGGCGGATGTAAAATGATCCCGACTGTGGATCATAATATTTATCTAGGACGGAGATATTACTGCTCGACGATCCAGCTTGCAATGCAGGAGTGGCAGTCCTGTCGGTGGGTGGTGGCTCTATAGCATTTACTGCTGATGCCATGGCAGTTGGTGGTAGTGGTTTTTCCGTTACTTCTGCTGCAGCAAAGTCTTCTTATGAGAAAATGTGTTCATTGAGTGGTTCAATAACATTTGCTAAATCCATTCACTGCAATGAGTGGGAAAGCAGCCTTCATGTAGGATTCCTCAAAGAGACGACTCACCTGAAATTGCGTCACTGTTTGCTCGGTGTTGTTCCTTAAAAACCGTTAGATTGCTTGAACGTAAAAAGTGTTCAGGGGCCCCATGAAATACACGTCCAATGGCTGCAGTTTATGGCTGCAGTGAGGTGGTATGCAAACCACAGCTGTATGATTAGCCCTGGTCAGCCTAATGAACTCAATGTTTTTAGTATGAGATTTATGCCAATCTAATATCAACAATGCTGGATCAACTTCTGTGGACTTAGCATGCATTAGAAAATGATTACACCAGTGTACAAAAATCTCTGTCTGCATCCATCCAGTAGGTTGGCAAGTAAATGCAGTCCTAGGAGGAACTCCATCCGTAAATTCAGCCTTCATCCGAACCCGGGGAAATATAATGGAAGGGTGATGTAGATGCCCCCAGCTGACATACGCATTACGAAATAAGACAAAATCCCTCTTTCAGCTGAGGTGAGAGACCCAACCTGTCGTCTACCCATTAAAGATAGAACTATTTAGCTTTTAGACTGGACTGCAGTGAGCCCAGTCTCGTCAACATTGAAAATTTGATGTGCTGGGTAATTGTGTTTGACTCTTTCCTCGATCAGGATGTCAAAAAATTTCTTAACGGCAACCTTGTTAAAACCACTAGCTCTTACTGAAGAAGTTGGTTAGGCGACCTTATCGTTAAATTTGGATGGAGTTTCCGGAAACCAGCGATACAACCTTTTCCAGCAAGCCATCCTAATATCTTTATTAACATTATGAGGAAGGTTGTTCTTCTCAGAAAGTTCAAATGCTGGACTTTGCAGATCCTTGATAGTCATGCCGAGAAATCTCGTCTCCGAGATTAGTAGATCGTTGTAGATTTCCTGTTCTTGTTCCCTAGTAAATACGGACTTAAAACCTCCCAATTCCTTTTTGTTTCCTGTAGCACGCATATTTTGGTTCAAAACTCTCCTCTTCAAAGTATTCCTAGGAACATTATATATGGTTGCAGCGGTTAATAAAGCCATGCCGTCCTTCACTGCCTCTTTAGCATGTTACCTGAATCCCACGATTGCCTTTCTCCCTTGCGCTTGTAATTGTAAACCATCGCTCCTAAAACAAAACAAAATTAGAATATAGTTAAAACCATCATAAAAAAATTATGAAATTTAAAACTATTATAATAGAATCAATTTTTTTACTTTTAATACAATATTAGGTATCACGAAGTGCTACAAATAATCGTTTATCCCACATAATTATATTTAAAACTTGTATTAATTATAATTATAATATAATTGTATTAAAAACAAAGATAAATAGTGCAGACAGGCATAATGGCTACAGCACCAGGCATATTAGCCACCTACTTGCCGTTGTGCCCGTCCAGACGCCATTAACAAAAGCTTGTTGTCAGACGACAACAATCAGAGATGAACCATTTCTTAATATTGGATTTGGTAGCCAAGTTACTTACCACTCTTTTAAAACAACTATTTTTCAAAAACCTAGCTCGTTTTACTAAGTTTGTAATCATTACATGAAGTTAGGACTTACCTTAGATCAGAGGGTATGAAAAACACAAAAATTTGAATAACTTGTGATCACGCACTTTTTTCTTCTTCTAGTGATTCAATACAACTAAGGGGACTGTGAGGGTAACATTCACGCGTTTACCGCAGGATAGCAGCACTGTACAGCCTTAAAAACCCAACTGGCCGTTATGCCCGTCCTTCCCCTATATTTAAAGTGTCGCCAGTCAAAACAGACAGAAAATGTAAATACATCCTTTAAATGTGATATTTTAAATATATTAAAACAACACATTTCTTAAAATAAGAATTATAGGCTAATTTTTACAAATAGTAAATACCTTTGAAAAAAGTTTAAAAACTGAAACTATTGGTATCTAAATCATAAATAGCACTTAAAAAAACAGGATCTAAGAATAACTAAAAAACTCAAATAAAAATATTATAGAAAATAAATCAAAATGGTTTCACACTCATATCTTTAAAGACTTAACAATTAAACTAACAATTACAAAAAAAGACGCTAAAATCTAGGTTTTAATTGGCTAATATTTTCCCAAAATATGCCTCGGTAGCTTTATTACCCTGTAAAAATCACAAGCAGTTAGAAATTTGAAATGTTTCATATTTCGTGTATTAGTCCTTAAAGTAGTAATCGCGCATGATCATTTCTTTGGCCCCAATTCCATTCCTCTATGCGCAGTTGTCCTTGTGCCATATATGGGCTTTAAACAGAAATGATTTTATCACGAAATTTATTTTAATTCAATTTATAATGCTTGTAGAAGTTGATGTTCATTATTTAAAATTAAAATGAGATTGTTAATTTAATGTTTCTAGTAGAAAATATGAAATAGTAAAAGCTTTTTTATTTAAATGAGATAATATTGGTAAAATATTGATTGCAGTGTTGATTAACACTAATTTTAGACAGTTTAAACAAAATTATTTTATAGCTAAATAGGAACTAATGCTGCTTTTGTAGTTGAAAGTATTAATACAAATTTAAATAACTTAGGTTTAAAATAAAATAATAACAATTATCTTTTAATATAACTGGAACTATAATTGAAGAAAGGTTCACTGTAAAAATAGTATAATTAAGATTATTCAAGTATTTAATAATCTACTTAGCTATTTTTAATTTCATTTCCTTGTCATGTAAATGAAACTTCAATCGAGGTTAACTCAAAATAAAATAAAATATTTAATTAGGCTAGTTTACCCGTTTAAAGTAATTTTAGATCCATACAACGTTATTAATGTTAAATTTAGACATGGTTATGACAAATTTTTAATTTACCAAATAATTTATACGTTAAACTGCCGATATTATACTAATTAAATAAACTATAACTAACATTGAATTTTAAAATTTTATTTGTTATACATCAAGAGGAAGCTCGGAAATGACGAGTCTACAAAACTTTTGATCCCCGTGACAATCTCTGCCCTAAGTTCAAAATCTGAGTCTTCGCAGAGCTCTTCCATATTTATATATATATTAAATATATATAAATGCATACATATGAATATATACTAATCATATATACATGCGCATTATATACGAGTTTATATAGAGAGAAATCTTGTCAATACATAAAATACATTATATAGGTAAGTTATACACATACAGTATATGTAGAGAACATATAGAAATATTTATACATATAGATATGTATGCATGTATGTAAAACTATGAATATATAAACCTATGTATTTATTTTCTATATAGATAGAAATTGTTCTATCCAATATTATAAAATGCCTTTTTAGTTGTTAAATTATTGAAATGATAGTTACTTTTAATTCACTTAAGATGATTAATAAATATATATTTTTATTCATTAGCCTATGTTAGTAGGGATTGCATATTTATCAATTGATATTTTATTTAATAATATTTTGTATATGTCAATAGTCCTTAATCGTCTATTTAAAAGAAATTTACTATATAGACCTACTGCTTATACTTAACTATTCCCAATTATTGTCAAAGTCTAGCAATTAAAACATTTACTATTTTTATCACATTTTATTCAAGAAAGTCTGATTATTTTTAACCACATAAAATCTCTCCTTTAAGTTCTTACATATTACATAATATTAAATCATAATCCATTTATGATTTGTAAAAATGAATAACGAACAATTCTTAACTCAAGATCATGGTGAAGTTAATTTTTACACCCTCTCTCCATTCGAATAACAGAATTCCAACTTAAAACTTATTCTATTTTATGTCTTAGTAAGCTTCTGTAATTAAAAAATATATTATTATTGAATAGAGCAGCATAATAATATAGACAAATAATATTTTACTGAACAATAGGCGGTTTTTTAAAAGATGAATCTAAAGTTATTAACCAATATTTATTTATAATGTCTTTCAAAATATTAACCCTTTTATATTAGAACTCTCTTAGCAATTATTTGATGGATGGAAAATCCAAACTATCTAATCTTTATATTGATTTTCAAACAATTTTATTTATGGACATATATTTCACGAAGGCCACGCCATGGTTCGTGTTCGTCACTTTCAAGACGGTGGTACGTAAACTTTGTTGCTAGTCAATAAAATATTTACATTTCATTTCCGAACTTATTCACTTCCAAGCTCTGATTTTTTACAGCTCCTTACAAAATACGCAATCAATCTTATACATTAGCAATATTTGTTAAATAATTTATCAATAAAAGAAACCTGCATTTTGAAAGAGAATTTTAAATGTTTCTTGAAAGGATCTTAATAAATTACAAATTAGATAAAATTGATTTTATTTCTACTTTGTATCGTTTTGATTTAAGTGACACTCATTTGAATTTAAAATAAGCGTTTTCTTGTTAAATTAAACTAAATATAAAACTCCTTTCTGAAAGTTTTTGCTCATGAATATCCATAAATTAAAAAATGCATTAATATTCGAAAGACTATTGAATATGAAATATAAGATTTTCTTAGGTTTATTTTCGTATCTTTGAAATATATTAAAATATATTCTTGTTTTTAGTATCCCGTCTAACTATCTCTTCGCACATTTAAATGTAGACAGTTACACTATTTTGGCTAACCTTTCCAAGAAACTTTCTATTGATCAAGGTTAAATTATTATGGAGAACTCTAAACTATCCATAAGAAAATTACAGTTTTAATATAAAATACATAACTTTTAAAATTAGCTTAACATACTTGAATGGGTATTCATGAGTTTGCGATATTTTGCTAATAAATTCGAATAAAAATGAGAAATATCTAAAAGAGGATACATAACATTTTGAAATTTATAAAAATAACAAAATTACTAAAGCCTGTTGTCCGAAAGGGTAGTAAAAAGCAGTGCTAAAATAATACTATGAATAATAAGTATATCTATTGAAGTATATTATATTTATTTTGTCAAAGTTTACTGAAAATTCATGAAACATGGTACTCAAGTTGTTAATTTACAACTTCACTTAAGTAGTGAATGTAATCTTTACAATGAGTGTTGATTTTGAACAGCTGTTAACAGATCGATTCATATTCAAATGACGATATTTAAAACCCTGATTCCAGATTAAACATTATTGCCCGTGGTGTAATTTTCAAAAACCAACTAGTTTAAAGACACTGCTATTATCGAGTACTTTCTAATCTCATCGAATTAAAATACACAAGATTGTCGAAGAAACAGTTCTCTTCCTGTTTAAAATGATTCGAAGTGTAAAAAACAAATAACTTATTAGATATATATTTAGCACCGCGTCTTACTACCCGTTCGGGTTATACGCTTTTAAATACAAATTACTCTAATGGATTTGGAATTGGGAAGGTTGAATCAGTGGAAGTGAGCCCGTATTTGCGTGGAGGGAGAGTGGAAAACCATTTAGGAAAAACCACCGCTAGTTCATCCGACAGAGATTCGAACCTCGATCTCCCCGTCCTCAGCAGTAGAGCTCAACATGACAAGCGCGTTAGACAACTAGGCCACCGAGGCGGGTTAAAAGTAAAATATATAAGAAGTTTTTGTCGCTACAACTGAGTAGTAGTGACGCTAATATAAAGATTTTTATAACGTTAATAGATGACAGTTTGACGGGACTGCTGAAAAAATGACGCTACGCCCAAGTTGACGGAATAGCCAAGGCCGTTATAACCAAGTTCGACTATATATATATATATATATATATATATATAAAGTGCAGTTTTTGACCCTTGTTGTGCACGTTAGGCGATTATACTTATTATTCCCCAATGTTTTTCCACAGGCATGAGAAATAATGGTATGATTTTATGAATTCTTTTATAAACCACCCGCCTCGGTGTCGTAGTTGGCTAACGCGCTTGTAGTGTTGAGCTCGACTGCTGAGGATGGGGAGATCGAGGTTCGAATCTCGGTCGGGTGAACTGGGGGTGGTTTTTCCTAAATGGTTTTCCACTCTCC
>CABFOV010000101.1:0-43697 GCA_902141375.1 Timema poppense
TTTAGACATTGTTGGCCCAATTGGGAGCGTTAGTTGTTAAGCACCTATGTTTGACCTGCAACCATGACAAGTGTGGTTTTGTGTATATTATAAAGGGTCTTGGTCATTCTATATTATATTTAAATTCCTACATAAGTCTGGACACAGACTATAACAACTGCAAACAATTAAACATTAACTAATACAACCGGGGCCTGAAGGGGGCTTTACAAAATAAGCAATACTACGCGGGTCACTACTCTGGACTAGTAGCATCCCCACGAGTTTATCACCTTACAAAGGTACAACAATAGAATTATTAGAGACTGGTATTGAAGACCCATCTAGTTCATGGAACAGAGCTATAAATAACCTGATTTCCACCATTTTTCGATCTAAAGATTTAGACTCGCCATAACATGGCCATACAGTATACGGCGTCTAGATATTCCCCAGGTATTTAAGACTATGTCTTATGGACATAGAAAAACAGAGAATAAACCCTGATAATCAAAACTATGTTTTATGGACATAAAAAAACTAGTGAGAATTCTGACATACAAAACTATGTCTTATGGACATATAAAAACAAAGAAAAGACTCTGACATTCAAAACTATGTCCTATGGACATAGAAAAATAAGTCAGAACTCTGGCATTCAAAACTAGGTCTTATGTACGTAGTAAAACATATCACAAAGACCTTATCAAAAATTACTAGATATAAATTCTCATATTCACAGACTTTACTTCATCTGCGGTGAGGAGGAGAGACCGATGCCTCAAACATCGTGATCACCCTTGCTTAGTCCACTGGTCGTTGGTTCACTTCTAGGCACTTTCTCCGACGAATCATTACAATAGAATACAAAATGTGGAGCGAGGGGTGGCGGTGTTATACAAGCTGCACTGACGTATTAGGGAATGGACATCAACACGGGGAGGGGAAGTGGTGATTTTCTACAAATAAGTAGAAAGCCAACTAGCGCTAAGAAACGGCCAATGAGGACAACACAGGGAATCGACCAGTCATTATGGTCAAGTCTGGCCAGTGAGTAAGATGTCCGTTTTTGAACTTCCTCCAGGAAGTTTTGAACTGTCAGCTGGGGCACTTTCCTCAAGTTTGAGCGTTTCCATCATCACGATTTCACCGTGGATTTATATCTGCCACACATTATTAGAATGTATTAGTTATTGGATTTATAGTGATAAGCATGTATAAGGTATTTTGAGTGTAAGTTCTAACGGGTAGTTAGCAGGTTACACAACATTCGCCACAGCCTGAATTACCTAAAGTCTGAATTCAATATTGGCCCCTGCCTGTGTTCCCAGACGTCAAAAGACAACATTCGTCACGGCCTGTGTTCACAGACGTCTAAAAATAACAGGCGCCACTGTTTGTTTTCGATGCATTTTGCATACACTACAGCTTCATTAAACATCAAACATAAAATAGTGCTTAACAGGGAGGTGACCTGGTGGTCTAGGGGTAAGGTGTCAGACTTCTGTGCTGGCGGCCGGGGTTCGATCCTTGCTCCCGGCACGGATTTATCTGATTACCAAACCCTTCCTTCACCTCTGACAGGACAACTTGTGAATGTGGGGAATGCCAGGCCTCCACCGTGGTTCGGATTCCACGTTAAACTGTAGGTCCTCCATTTCATCTCACAATCACCCTACCATTACACATTAGCGTAAGTGCGTATAACCCGAACGGTTAGTAAGACGCGGTGCTAATAATAATAATGCTTAACAGGGTATGGAGAGGGGGGTTATATGTGATGAAGGTGGGGCTCTAGGTGCTGAAACATTGATCCTTACTTGGTGACAAGGTATTCTTAGGTATGGTTCCAATGACTTCACCTACCGTTCTTGGTACCTGAGAGCTTTCTAAGGTCGTACTTAGAGCTCACTTACTAATTTTTAGAACATTTTAGAGCTATGTTGATTATCTCCGGCCTGTAATAGTTTGCCCTTTAGAAATTGAGGAATAGCTTGGATTTTAATTAATTTTACTCTCAACATACTTTTAATCGGGAATAGCAAACCACCTACGACTGTGAAGACGCTGGGGCTTTAATCACGATCGGGTGCACGGTTGTTTGTGTCCCTAATACAATTTTCATTGTGGTTTTCNATATATATATCCGTTGGTCACACGGACTAAGACATCAGGTCCGTGGTTGCTTTTAATGGGAATGACAAGTTCGACTTTTAGATTAATGCACTTGAGGTTTGTCATCCGTATGTTATTTATCATTGGGATTATTCCACTGTCCCTCCAAGCAAATATGGATAAGATTTCTCTTAATTACCCTCATAAATCCTACCCCTTATGTCATGCTGTTAGTAACTTTGTTGATCAACGTGATTAGGAAAAAATGGGAATATTATAATAACCAAAAAAGTAGATCATTTAACTCAATAACTAACAATAATTCAAAGAGGATATTCTAGTTTTCAAAAGCTCTATCAACTTTAAGGCTTATTGTACACACACATTCTAGAGCAAAATNGGGGGGGGATATTTTTTAGTAAAATTGGTATCGGTGTTTGAGCTGGTCCATAGACTAACCAATACAAAAGAAATGTTGCAGCAGCCCATGTATCGATATTATCTATCACATCATCACCCCTTCGCGTACACTCATCTCTTATACTATCTAGACCTCACAATATCGAAAGACGCACATTAATGTAAATAAAATGTTTTTTAGGGAACCTACAGTACAATTTTGGAGAAAAGAAAGGCTTAGAAACTAAACGCATTTTTTCCCCCTATAAATATTGATAGCAATCCATAATATATTTATTATTATTATTTTAAAGGAAATGATACTCATTTATCATAATTGACAGATACAAATCACATATCCTTTACTTATCAATATACTAAACCGTCTTACTAACTTTTGTAAATGCTATTTACTGTTCTTCCTACCAGAATATTATTTATAGCAGTCACTTGACTAATATGTGTTCGAGAGTGTTTGGTTGTCTTTACGAACATTCAAGTTGTATGGCGCATTTAATTTTTAGTACCGTTAGTAGATGCAGGGGTAGATGTAGCTTTTCCTCAGATCAGTCATGTTAAATGTATCTGAAATTTTTTTAATTACGTATTTCTTTCACCCGTAAGGGCTATTCATACATTTATTGACACTAATGGGGTAGGGATGAAGAAGCTATAATTTAGAATAAACATACTTGTATTTACGTGCTATTTAGGAAAACCAACCTCAATTCTTCCAATCAGTATTTCGACCCAGACTTTCAGGATTAACGAAAATCTGGATAGTCCAGATGTTATGTGAAAAATACATTACAACAATATATATTACTACACCATTTATTTTAATAATACCAAATTATAATACAATTTAAACATGCTACAACTACTGTCCACTCATAAAATAATGAGTAAGTTTTTGTTGAGCTAATTTTGATTGGCGTTTACTAGTAGCCCGATCACGAAGACGTTTCACCGCCATTAAGTTCAGCTGGCGTTGTTTCCGACTGGCTTTATAAAAAAGATCCACCATCTCTTTTTCTAGTTGGTCTAGGTGCAGTACAGTACTGTACTCAACCAGCGATTACAATAACGTAATACATCAATTATTCGTCCCATACAACATTGTTATAAAAAATTATTAATGCGAAATTTCAATCAGGATAAACAGCAAGTTAGGAAAAATGAGAGCCGGATAAACGAGATCCCAATGTATTAACCGGTTCATGTATAAATAATATGACTGTTCCACGATACATTTATATTATATTTTGTTCATTATTATTAACATCTCTAGTAGGGTCAGGGTTACACTTATCTAAACCACAACACATACATTTAGTGACTCTACGAAGTTTCGATAAAACACGAAGGATCTAGATTTTTTAGAGCATACTGTCCCGTTCACGTGGGCGATATCTGTGTTCGCTCTTGTCCAGCTTCAATTCATCCCTTTCAATTCTCTCTCACATCTCTTTCCTTTCTCTTTTCATCCTTCGTTCAACCTATATAACACGGATTTCCTTCTTCTTCCTTTTTTAAAAAAAGAAAGATTTCCCACTCATTGATACCTCAAAGCCTCCTCCTGGTTTCACAGGACATTCCCCTTCTTGTCCTTCGAATACAAAGCAGTGTTCAGATGAAAAACTTTGGTTTAAGATGCTTTCACTTTCTACTTCGCACCCTATTCGTGCGCTTTCTATCGTGTATAACTTGAACTTAAGTAAAATTTGTCAACAAAAGGATTTATAAAATAACCCGCGTCAATGGCATGAAGGCTAAGATTATTGTCAGTTTCATCCAGTCCGGTTTTCCAGTGATAGGGAGTTAGAGGTTAGAACTCTGCTAGGTGCACTGAAGATGGTTTTTCCTAAATGTTTTACTGATTTTCCTCTACGCAGATTCGGTTGTATTTAATCCAAAGTCCCCAACACTTACCCTTACCCTATAGGCATTATTAAAATTCGTATATCTAGGTTAGGTGTAAGACGTATCGAAAAAACAGATATTATAAATTAATAACTTTCTCATATTCAAGACAAATCCTTGATTAACCTTGATTTTTTAGGAAAATTCAAATGCCTGGATGTTTATGGAATTTTAAATAACTTATTAATTTAGGGTCTGGGAACAAAAAAACAACTAAGTGATGTTTTTTTGTTTTTGAACCCCAAGTTTAGTGCATGCCTATTATGAATGCACACTCTGCTCAATTACACTCAAATTATTTAAATTAAAAATATAGACAAACTTTTAACTATCAATAAAATTAATTCTAAGGTAGGTATTTATTTTTAACTGAAGATTAATATTTATTTTCGAATTATTTCAAATTTTCTGAAATCTGCCAAAAGTAAACCATCCTTCAATTACTTTAATTCAAAAAATTTAAATACAACTATAATCATCATACACAACACTAGTTAGATACCAATTATAAAACAAATCTTCAAAGCTAATTTCAAAAAGATGCAAATTTCCACAAATAAATCATTAGTAAAATACCATTAAATAATTATTTTAAAAGAAAAATATTATATAAATTCATTTAGATTGTTAAATAATAACCAAATATACATTTGAAATAAAACGTTAAAACTGCTTTAAAAATATTTCAAACTAGCATCTGCCCACGGCTTCACTTGCATTTAACAATACCTGAGCCATTCAACAACTTCAAATGTTAGAAAAGAAACTTCAAGCGCAGTGGTTTATGTGCGTACAAATATTCACGAAGAAACATGGACCTACCCCCAACCCCTTTCCATCCACACACTAAATTAAATCACGTGCCATTTTGTGTACCAAGAATACTAGCCACAACGAATGTTAACTATTTACATCAGGTGTGTTTGACACCACTTCGCTCGCTAATGAGCTAGCTGATGGTACATAGCTTGACATGGTTCTCAAAAAAACAAGTACATCAGAAGACGTCTAGTCTCAAACCTTTGAGTAATATTTGAGATTGCTGGCAATAAACACACAGAATGACTAACATTATAAAAATTGATTATTTAGTACTATTTTCATTTATACGTACCGGAAAAGAGGAAAACTCCATAAAAATTAGAAACGCTTACAAATCTTATACCTTTATTTGATAAATAGAGGAGAAGGTGGAAATACGGGCTACTGGTTAGTTTTAAGAGTGAGATTTAAATTATTTTAGATATTGAACAACGACACTGGGCCTATGTGTGGCTAAACATGTTTTCCTTAATTCAATAACCTTAAACAAGTATTACAAATTTTTTATACTTAATAGGCATTGTTAATAAAAGCCGTATAACCCCATATGTTTTTATTATTAGGGTCTAAATATGGGATACCCTTCAAATTCAATCAAATATTGTAAATAAATGTGGGCCTAAAGGAAAAACATAAGTTTAATTAAATGTATGTAAATAAACATGAGTTGGTTTGAGTCTATATTTTACCAATTTTTAAATATATCCAGATCAAATTTTAAAATAAAAGCCCTAAAAAATTTACAAACTATAAACAAGATGATAGAAGAATTACACACTAAAATGTTTTAGCACATATTTTGTTACTACATATTTGTGTTGCTGCAAGTCTTCTCTGCCTCAACTTCAAATTCCATGAGGTCTACATTAGTAAAAATGTTTGTCTTCAAGGGAAATATTTCCGTTGCCTTCGAGCAATTGACTGCAATGATTTTCCCAGTTTGGACCTTCGAGTAAGGGTTTTGTAATAGTTCCATTGTGTCATACGGAGTGATCGCGTTACTATTGTAATGAAACCACATCTTTACTTCCTCACTATAAAAACCTTTAGAGCGCCCATGAATGTCTAGTCAAGGAGCTGAAATCAGTGGGCTAAGTGAGGAGAAAGCATGACAGTGGTAACGCTATTGGCTTGGGCAATATCAATTACATCTAGATTGGGGTATGGTTTTATTGTCCATTCGAGTTTGATAAAAACAAATGACTCTTATGTTGGTTTGACGTGTTCAATAAAATGAGCTAGACAATTTATAAAATTATGGGCTTGTACCCATCCAGATGGAAAGAATAGAACCTGGAAGACAGCATCTCATCAGTTGATCAGACATGTTGGTTCTGGGGAAGATTATCATTAAAGGAACAAATTATCACCGACACTCGTCGCTGCAATGTTTGCAATTGTAGCTCCTTTATCACTCTCAGCTTATGTTATTGAGGCTACCTGTTTTTACCCTACCCTCTGATGAGATGGAGTATTCTGCTTTGCATGACAGTCAGCCCTGTTTCATATACAATGTAATATAATATAATTCCTGTGTTCATCACAAGCATTTTTCGGAATCTGAAAAAAGATCTTAACAGTTTCCTTATTAAATCCAAGGGTGCTTGCAAAGGAAGTACCACATGGCTTTCGGAGAGAAAGAACATTGTTATGTCTTTGCAGAAAAAGATTCACCCAAGCTCGTCCTTCATTTGGTGTTTTGAATGGATGATTTCATCAATTTTTGTTGCTTGTTGATAATCCATCTGCCTCAAATTATTACGAGTGAATCCATAAAAAAAAGATTTCTCCATCAGCAATAGTTATTTCACTAATTCCTTTTCAAGTTCGTCTCATAAAACTGTATTATCTGGAAGAAGAGGGTTTTTACTAACCAAAGTTTTTAGTGTAGAATGTGGCGCGTGAAATACTTTTGAAGCTTGAAACGTACAATTTTTTTTATCATTCACTGAAATAATAGCTTTACTCATTTCTTCATTCCACTGCTTCAGTCTTTTACGTGGGACATGTGTTAGTTTGTTTCTTGGCATTCTGGAAAATGTAAGGGCTTTCTATGTTTTCTCTAAGCTGTAAAATATAGTTGTCTAAATATGGGCTGGTAGCCGGTATTTAGACTAAAAAGGTAGCCCATATTATCGATATTATGGCGTGGATGGTTAAGAGGCTACGACGCTTTGTTAGTGATACAATAAAGTTTAAAGTCTATAGGGATTGTAAGCCTAATATATAAATAAGGTTTTACACCACTAAGCATAATATCGGCAGTATAAATAGATCTTATGTTACAAAATTAAATCGACTTGCCTGATAATTTTTTGAAACACACAAACACAAAGTACGTCTTGTCTAGCGTAAGCTTCCACATTTCATGACTACCGCTTTTCCTGCTGTACCATACTCACCAGCTTGGTACTAAAATGTTCAGATAGTTTATGCTAGGTTTCAGCACCAAATGGAGCTGAAACTTTGCTAGCCAATATTAACAGCCTAGCCCATATTTCCACCTTTTCCTCAATATATTTACTATCTAAGAAACACAAATTAAGTAACTATAAAGAATAAATCCATAGTAAGCACCATATAACACCAAATAAATGTGTGTTTTTGGTTTATTACCAAGAAACAAAACTAAACAAACTTAATTCTAAAGCAAATGCATGAAACGACGGAAAGCCTACCTAAATTTAAGATGCAAATGCAAGCACGCTAGTAATGGTTCTCTTAATTGGAGGCATTGTTGTAATGAACGTCAAAATAAATTATTTGAATATACAATCAAAGAAACAAAATTATTGGATCTAAATTATAGGCAAAAGCATAATCTTGCTGAAAAACAAACCTAAATCTAAGACCTAAATGCAATCAAGCTAACAGTGGTTCTCCTAGGTGTAGGCATTGTTTAAACGAAAACAAACACAAAAATAAATAAATTTACTATCAAAGAGTCAAAACTAAATTAGGATAATTCACAACTAAAAGCATTATATGACTGAAAAAATAACTAAATTTAAGAGGCAATTACAAGAATGCTATTAGTGGAACTATTACGTTGAATCAATGTTGCTATAAACCCTTAAATTAATTGTTTTAATTTATTATAAAAGGAACAAAACCATAGTAAATACTATTTACATGCACAACCATAAAATAGCTGAAAAATACCTAATTTTAAGACGCAAATGCAAGCACGGTGACATTATCTCTCTTAGGCGTAAGCATTGCTGCAAAGAATACCAAAATAAAATGTCTAAATTTAATATCAAATAAATTAAGCTAAATAAACCTAGTTTAAACGGAAAAACCATAAGATGATTTAAAAATCTTGGATTGTGAGGACATTTCCCTTTAAGTATCTGTGCTCTTTAGCAGGTTTCTGAATTATTTTAATCAAAAATAAGACTTACTTTGCATTTTCAGCTTGTAAATCGGCTGTCTCTCACTATAGATAACGCGAACAAATACACGCCAATCTATGGTAGTTTGAATATTAATTATCTTTAAATCTATCTTTATGACCATGTAAAGTTACTTAATTTTAAAAACCATTCTCAATGTCAACTTAAACATTTTATGAATTCCTCTACTGTTGTAAACAAATTAAGGACAATATTAGGGCCAAAAACAGATAGAGCTCGTAATGATTCTGTACAAACAAATGATACAAATTTGATGAACAATGTTGTACTATTTTCTGTACACTCTTTATCTCTCTGTCAAACACAGAACAAAATGTTTCACTTACATACAAGTTAATATAGACAAGGCAAAGCCAAGTTAGAACATACCCCTTGGGGCCTTTCCTTTTTATTCCTCTGTTATGTCTTTCCTTTAGGAGAAGGAGGAAGCAATTCCGTCCTATAAACTCCTGAGTAAGGCAGTATATGTTCCAGGAGTAAACCTCGTATGTAGACCAAACTCATCTCCCGTTATTCTGTACTTGATATAAAACGCGATGTGATGAATAATATCTCATTTATGAAATGTTTCCCATGGAGTAGTCTCGCCTTTCATCGCGAATAAAACCACCACACTCATCTTCTTTTACTCGCAATCTTGAAACATTGTAATTTTTATACGTAGATTGAGTTCTACAAAAAATATAGAGCCCTTAGAAAACATAAGAAGAGTATGTGTTCTAGACAAATAAGTCAAAGGTCTTAAAACCAATTTAATACTAGCTGTGAATCTACCTGTAAATTAGCGAGAAAGTAAAAATTATACCTGGTACAAGATTTAAAAAAACATGGTTTGCTTGCTAGATTGTATAGAACAATTCAAAACATCAATACACTACTAGGATATATTATTCTGTGATATAAAGGATTTTATTTATTGATTTTCCACCATTATTCAAATATGTTATACTTTATTAATGAACATTATATTTGTACTAGTTACAAATTTGTTTATCCACTTTAATTAATTGTTATAAATCAGGAAATAATTGAATTTGATGGAGGTAGTTAAATACAGTGTTTGGGCCTACTTTGCCGTAGCTGGATTTTTGTGAACAATTAATATAATTTTAATTTAAAAATAGCTGCCATATTTGATTTTGACTTTAGCTTAGCACTCAAATTAGGGATAGTATAGTTCCAAATGTTTTGAAAATGGTTCTAATGATTTTGTTTGAAATGCACGTCCATGATTTTTTTAATGACAGCACTGTTTCATTGGTTTTTGGTCAAACTTTAGTTGAAGTGCAGTTAACTGGAAATTTAAAATTTGAAATAACTTATTTCAATAATGGCTGTAAGAGTTTTCTTTAAAATGTATATCTTAGGATTTTGTGGTTTGACAAATAACACCACACACTAATTTTTTGGCTGTAAATCGTTTGTGTGTAGTTTGCTAATGACTGATTTTTGAAAATTTTGAACTATTTTATTATTATTTTAAAATGACTAGGTTTAAAATATACAGCCTATCTATTACTTTTCTTACAATATAAATAATTGTATCATTTTTCTTTAATTTCTCACGTCAATAGAGCGTATTGTAATCGGGGGAAAATCTATCTTGAGATAATGATGAATTTCTACGTTATATGTAAACCTGTACCCAAAAAAGTGGATTTTAAATTCTATTTGTCCCCATGACTTTCTTTATATCCGTTCTGTCTAGGTATGTGGTATCAAAAGAAAATTATCGATATTGTACGCATTTAAAGTATAAAAAGAAAATAAAAGTTTCGATAACAGTATCAGTATCAACATTTTAATCTGAAACGATATTTTTTTTTATCAAATAATAATTTAAACCTTAGCGTTGTAATAATAATAATTGTATTTTCATATTTATTTAAACACTGTAAATTATAATGATTTAACCATAATATAGTATATTTAGATCAATCGTGTCTATGTTATATGTTAGAACTTGGAAGGTATGATAGATAGTATTGTATGATGGATACAAAAGGTTTTAACATACCAGCTTTCAAAATGTCTATGAAAATCTAGCTGATCGAAAGTTATTTAATTGATAAATATGATTAGTAATATATTTTTTCAATCTATTTTGTACCCTTCTTTAACCAAAGCAAACATTTAATACCAATTAGCATGAGTGAAGATAAAAAAATATATATTTCTTTCGATACCGATCCGTTACCGGAGTGTGAGTATTAATATAGTATGAGTATCGGAAAACAGTATCGAGTGAAAAAATACTAGTATTGAAAAGAAAATATCGATATTAGTAAAGTATCGATACTTTTTTCACAACCCTACTTCTGTCCCTGACCGCGGATCCAAAACCGTTATATATATTTCATACTTTATATTTAGATTTTATAGGGCTCTTTGTCTCATGAAACTTTTATTATATTAATCTTAGCCCTTGAATTAAGGGTAATTACTGTTGAGTATATTTTTTTAATTCCAAAACTTTCGTAAATATTTATAACTTTTTTTTATTAAAATGCATAATTAAGATTGGGTTGGCAAGATTAATAGCTCTCTATCAATAGTTTTTTGGAAAAAAAGGTCGATAACGAGTAGTTTACTGGTAGAAAATTTTTGAAAATCCAAAATATTTCGAAAATATTTTTTAAAGAGGTTGTTTAAAATCATTTATACTTATTGTGTTTCATGACAAATAACATCGTACACTTGTTTTGGGGGTAAAAAGTTGTTTATTGTTAGTTTACTAATGACTAATTTTTCAAAAATTTAAAACATTAAAATATATAAAGATAATTGTTTACAAATATTTATATTGGGGGTGTTTGACATGATAAATAATACTATAAATTTGCTTTTAGTATAAAACCTCGTTATGGGTAGCTTACCAATGACAATTTTTTTTCATAAAATATAAATATTTTAGAAATGTCTCTTATATTTTGGTTCAAAATGGGTATTTTAGGAGTGTTTGACACGACACTTTATTTTAATTCTTGGTGTAAGAGCTCCTTTATAAGTTGTTTATTTATGCTGGCAGCCGGGGTTCAATCCTCGGTCCCGGCAGAGATTTATCTGATTACCAAACCCTTCCTTCACCTCTGACAAGACATCTTGTGAGTGTGGGGAATGCCAGGCCTCCGCCGTGGTTCGAATTCCACGTTAAACTGTAGGTCCTTTCATTTCATCTCACAATCACCCTACCATTACACATTAGCGTAAGTGCGTATAACCCGAACGGGTAGTAAGATGCTGTGCTAATAATAATAATATTTATGACTGATTCTTTTTTAAATTTCAAATATTTTTAAAATGGCCTTGATGATACGTTTTTAATGGATATCTTAGAAATGTATGACATGAAAAATTACGCTGCATACTAGTTTTCGGGGTAGAAATTGATTTATGGGTATTTTACTGATGACTGTTTTTTTTTTTAAACTTGAAATATTGTAGAAATGGTTATATCATTTTATTAACAAATGGGTATCTTGGTAGTGTTTAACATAATGATTTACATTGTACACTTGTATTTTTGGGTAAGAATTTTGTTTATGGGTCTTTTACATTTGAATAATTTAAAAATAAATTGAACATAGGAGAATGAAACACGTGGATACAGTGAACTCTATGATGTGATTGTTTTGACTGGCAATAAAACTTATATTGTTTCTTCTGTTCTTGAAAAAGATATAACATATTTAATGCATCAAATACCGAATATCTATAGTCATAAAGTTATGACTTTGGGTGATTTTTTCTTTAATATAATTAACAATCAGAAAGGTTTCTTTATTTACTCTATGGATAAATGGAGTCTGGGATTAAATAACAATGAATCTGCAACCAACCACGAGACAACAAACGATGTCATCTTCAGTAGCGTTATAAGTCTGAATTATGGTGTCTATGACAGTTACGTTTTTGATCAAAAATAGGTTTTTAGTAAACTTGGACCATAAATTCAAATAATCTAGGTTTTAGTGGATTCTTTTGTTTTTACCAAATATTTTGAGGATTAAAAGTAAAGGATTTAAAGTAAATATTTTCATGAGCTTCCAACTATAATAAAATCTATTAGAAGGTTTGTACGATTTAGTCGTACCTTATATAAATACTTACATTCTTTAGTAGTAGTTTACAAATGACCTATATTTGAAAAGTCTCATTTTTTACTTTCTCGTACCAAGAGAGATAATTGTTATACTTAACATTTTAGAACTCTATATTATGATTAATTTTAACGTCAGAACCCTAAAAGTGTACTTAACCCCTCCCTCCCCTCTCCCCATTTATGTATGTCCGTCTGTTGGTCCCTGGCCATGAACCCTGAACTGTTTAATGGATTTGGTTCAAACTTTATATTTATATTTTATAGGGCAATGCCTTGTTTGTTTTTTCACTACAACCCTCAAAATAAGAGTAGTTTACTATTGAGTTTTTTTTTAATTAAACATTTTTCAAAAATAAGTCTAACAGTTTAGTTTAAACTAGATATCCAAGGAGACGTTGACCTTCCAAATAACAGTGTATACTTGGTTAATGAGTGAATTTCAAAAATTTGAAATATTTTGAAAACTTCTTAAATGATTTTGATTAAATGTATATCCTGATTGTGTTTGACATGACAAATAAAACATTATATCTAATTTGGGTGAAAATTAGTTTAAGGATAGTTTACCGATGACGTTTTTTTTTAAAAAAATGGAATATTTAAAAAAATGACCTTAGCGATTTGGTTCAAATGGGTATCCCGTAAAGTTTTTTACATTATACACACACACGTGTATATACACTGTCACTCTCTCTCTATCACACACACACAGATATTTATATTTGTTTTCTAAAAATATATATATTTTATTGTAATTTACTAATCAATGACTTTCGTAAAAAAAATTGTTTAAATAGCTATAATAGTTGATGAGGTCAGGAAAAACATATTATTATAAGCCTACTCGTTTTATGAAAAAATTAGCTATAAGTTATTTCTGATACCTATCCTACTTCTTTATCAAAATTTATTTTTATAGTCAGTCAATACGTTGAGAATAGCTAGTATCTACGAATATTTTATTTATTTATTATAGTTAGATAAGCAAATTTTAATAGAATCTTAAATAGTAAATACATCCCAACTAAATCTACTACGGCTATTATGTTTTTGCCTTGACCCATTCAATTTTGTTGAACAATTTGTATTGGTGTACTATTTAAATGATCAATAATCTATTTTTGTTTTTCTAAAATGAATTAATATATGGGTAGTTTACTTATAACAATTTATAGAAAATTGGAAATTTATCTAAATTAGCCTTGATGATCGAGCTCAAATTGTGAATTGGGGTGAACATTTTTGTAATAAGAAGAATACGTTTTTATTTTTCCAAGTTACAAATACTTTTAGGTAAATTTACAAACAAACTATTTTGTAATACCAGAAATTTGATCAAACATTTTGAACAATTGATTTTAAAATTTATAAATAAAGAGTGGTTATTATGAGTAACAATATTATGTTTTTGTTTATATGAGGAAAACTTATTTGGGGTAGTTTACTGAAAACCTATTTTTGAAATTTTCTTCAAAGCTATAATACATAATATGAAAAGTTTTTACGATTGTGTCGTACCATTTATATTATTTACGAATTCATGACAATTTTAAACTGATTCTAACACTGATTGATGAACATTCTTTTATTCTTTTTTATTTCTCGATTTTTTAAAGTTCTATTACATTGTAGAGGCTATTAATTTTTAATTTCTTTCTAAACACATTTAATAATGCCTCCCTTTTTTATCAATACCGTTTTTGAATGGATTAATTTTAAACAGCACATTTATTTATAAGTTAAATAAATACTAGACAAAATAATTTAATTTAAAAAATATAATTTTATAGGAACATTGATTAATTCATGAATTTGACTAACATTTATCTTATAAGAGAGTAAAAAATCATATTATTAGGAAAAACCTTATAAGAACTAGCATTCGGTAATAAAATATTTGCATAATGGTCAGGCGTGCTGCTTGCTCATCGAAATCTGTTTTTTTATATTGTACAATTAAACAATGAAACCATATTGAAAGTTTGTTTTTTGTTTATGTAGATATATATGCATGTGTGTGTGTGTGTGTGTGTGTGTGTATAATGTGGTAAAATACGTTTGAACGGAGAGATAGATTAATGAGATTGAATGGTTTTAATTAATTTAAATTTGTTTGGTTTCACTGCAACTGTACAAATATGTGTTTAATACCGACAGGTGGAAATGTATTTTATTCCATATATAATTTAGACTTAATTATGAAAATGGGGATGAACAAACGGGTCCGTATGATTTTACAAATTATTTGGAGTGATTAATGTTTTTTGTTTGTTTTTTTATACACAAATAACTAGTAGCACATTTCCTATTCCTGTGGACTTTGTGGGAGTTGCTGAAATTTGAAAGTTTTTCCTAAACTTAGTAAAAGTTTGATAGCTATAACTTTTATGAAGGGACATTAAATCTCTCTTTCATTGGCAGTTGTTTACCGCGTCTAGTTCATGTGTCTTCTGCGCGACACAAACTTATTTGTTATTTATGTATCTCTTGGATATAATAAGTGCTGTATAAGGACTATATATTTCACTTAATCTTCTAAAAAATGTCAATTTTTTCGAGATGAACAATACCTTATATCCTAAGTTAACATCACCGAATATATCAGGTTTGGATTCTATGTTATTCCTCAGCAATTTAGCTTTCATGTATAAGTTTGTCCAAACTCTGAAGTAGGGTAATTTATGCTACGATTTGCTGTCTTAGTTAAAGGTACATTTCTTTTAAGTTCTGCTCTGTATAACAATGCTTGCATGAAATACACACTACTTTAAATATATTTCTTACAACACAAGATTTTTTTCCCCACCGCCGTGATATACTTACTACCCATCTTGCTTATTCATATTTAATTAAACGTAGAGTAGAAATAATTAAACTAGAATTTAAAGGAAATGTGTCCTTATTTGTGTGAAGATAGAGAAGCCATTTAAGAAAAAACCAATCCTATTATACCTGGCTGAGATTTGAACCCTGGTATTCCTGTCACGAGTAAACGAGACTGGATGAACTTGACGTTTATTCTGCGTCCCCCGCGTGTATATGTTTGTATTAATTTAAACACATATTTGTACTTGTTAAAAATATAGCCAGTAAAAAAAAATCTAGAATTGAATATTGAGGGAAAATATAAAGTTCTCTTCACTCCCCCCCCCCCNCTCCCAAAACCCCTTTTTAGGAATGCGTTCAACTTCTCGGTTAATTTGGAGCATCATTCTCTTTTCTTCTTCCTCCTCTCCACTCCCCCTCGTCACAAGTCGTCTCACTTCCCTAATTTTCACCTTTTTCATCATCCCTTACTTAGTGTTCCCCGGGTCTCGATGTTGAGGAAAGAGAGGGGAGGGTTGGAGATCTCTGATATCTGAAAGTGTCGCAGCAGTCTTGGGCGGCAAGGGGATATCAATCTAGAATCCGGCATCGTCAGCATAGAGAATGCCCGGAGGAAGCACAGTGAAATAAAATACCATTTATATTTTTAAATAAAATTTAATTTGCTATAAGCTCATTTTTATTATTGAAACACAGGAATTAGGATTGGGATTGATAGGAAATACAGTTTCATCAATATTAAACAATCAAAATAAAGTAAGAACATAGTCAAAGAATATATTTTATCTTTAGTTAAATCAAGAATATACTTTACACAATTCAATTCATTAATTCACTACATAACCTATTACTTCATAAAATAACGACTTTGTGCGTGTTTGTGTTATTTGGGGCTCAGACTAGGAATATTACCCGCATCATTGAACGCGTGGAACAAGATACCATTGTCGTCTGGTCTGGTTTGCAATATATAGAAGCCACAAGGCCCCCTTGAATAGCTCAGTTGTAAAGCAGTTGTAAACGTCTTGAGTTCTAATCCAATCCCTGCGCGTAGTTTTCATACGTTGTGGAGGACGGGACTTGTTGCAACACTTTTTATTCTTTGTATTTCTCGTTTTTCAAAAAATCCCTTTTATTTCTTACAGGTATAAAATATATCATTTGCCAAGTTTTTGAAAAGTGTAGATTTGATTATAGGTTTTTATTTAGTGTAGAAAAATATTTCGAATTAAGGACTGCATATGTTGCAAGTTGCCCCTATAAAGGGGCGTGCTGCAACACCAGTAGGGGTATGTTGCAACAATTATTGTTTTAAATCGTCAAATTCATCATATTTATCAGATACACAGTTGATGCGTTTGAAACTTATCTTTTTTTCCACCCAGCCAATTGATCGACATTTATTAAGCCCTTCACTGCACCTACTCTTTAAGTCCCTCTCAATATTCCTTATTACAGAACAAACCATTATCTGTTGAACCATATTCAAAAGCTACGATCCTCTTCATAAGTTTTATTGTATACTTTAATAATTTTCTAATATTTTGCGAACTAGCTTAAAGCTTTTATACATTTTAGATTTTGTTAATTTAAATTTTTTTTTCCTTCTCCTAATGTGGCTTTTTCTAATTTTAGATTTTGTTAATTTAAATTTTTTTTTTCTTCTCCTAATGTGGCTTTTTCTGGGGTGTCTAGTACAAAAAAAAAGTGTAAGCTAATTTTTAATTACAACGTGTACTAATGCAGTTTTTATTTGTTGGCTACGTAAAGCAACAGACAAGATTAGATTTTAAGAAAATACAACCTAAGGTATGTATTGATATAAAATCATAGATCTTACACAATTTATTGGTTTGAAAACATGTGTTCTATGGTTTTGATAAATAACAAAACAAAAATTCATTATTATAAATTACAAACTCATTGTTTTATTTATTTAGACCAAGTTTCTTTTTTAATACTCATTTGTGCTAGAAATTTCTAATTCCATAGATCAGTAAGATGTTAATATTCGTGTTTGTTTTATTTAAAATTAACATATACAAATTATGTTTAATTAAACTCACGTATGCAGGGTAAGTTGCGACACTCATTGCATTTGGCCCCACAACAATTTAATGTCATCTGAAGTATAAAATGGCGTCATTATTTACTTTTTACAAATAATATCTTAGTGTCAAACAAATGCAAACAGAATGTATTCTCTGATTATAATACTTTAGAATATATAATATGGTGAGGCACAAACAATTATAAGATCTACGCTGAGGAAAGAGATTGAAAACGCCCTGAGGTTTGCCTGACGTCATGTGAAGCTCATCTGAGTGATATTATCTACAAAAAGTAAAAAGTGTATTATGTAGTTTGCTTTAATTTAGCTAAGGAATATTGATTTACTTTTCAATTAGAGTGTTAATTTTCAAGTCTAATTGTTTCGGCCCCACCCCGTATTTAAAAATTAAAACCAACAAAAAATAAATAGTATAATAACGTAGAACACTTTCACAACACACACAAAAATAGAAAATGAACTCATTATTACGAATTAAAGATACACTTGTGTACCCATTTGCTTCGTTTAACCAATTACCCTTGTTTGATAAATGATAATATATTATAGTGGCACGCTCTATTCCACAATACTTTTCCAGAAAAAATTATTTGTTGCACCGTGCACCTGTAGAAACTAGCCCTGGTTTCCCCAATTTACAAAGAAAATATATCATATTAATTAGACAGGTATTTAAGAGGTAATTTGAATGAATCTGTCCAATTTTGTCTGAGGACAGGGTGAAAAATCACATCCAATATTATAAACATTCCCAGCGCAACAAGAGGGAAATATATTATTTACTGTTCAACGGGAATAGGCCAAACACACACACCTATCTCTATCGGTGATGTATCTTTATTAATCATTGCATTCATAAATAAACATGTACCAGTGTTTTAGATAAAATCCTTTTTTTAATATCTAGATTTGATATCTAGAACGTCTTTTTCAAAAAATTAAATTCTCGTTATGTATCTTATATGATGCTAGAATATTATTTTTAAATCAAATAATAATTTTCTTTTTTTTAAAGAAAGGTTTACCTGTTTTATTATAGTCTCTAAACATATCGTTAAAACAACTAAATGGATTAAATATTGTGTAGTAAAGAATCATTTCTTTACCATTTTCCCAAAGGATGGGTGATATTTCCCACTCTAAGAGAGGTACTCCAGGGATGCCAACACCTTACAGCGAGGTTTCCCTGAGCCACTATAAACACTTCCCTCCCCTCTCCTTGAAGTCAGCAACCCCTTTCCACTCGTAAAGATGCTGCTCTGCACCTTGTTATAGTGTAACTGTGACCCTATATACTTCTTGAAAGATGCGTGTATATGTGTGTTGTGTGTGTGAAGAGAGTTTGGGACGACCCTTACCGAACCCTCCCTCGTCTCCCTTCAATCCGTCTTACAACCCTTCAACCTCCGTCCTTGTACTCTTCATTTTGTATCCGGGCCTTGTAAAGAATTCAGTAGCAGACAGCGACCGTGTCTTTATTTTTATTTTCTTATTTTTCCAAGTTTTCAGTTAGCTTCAGAATCCATGCTTCAAGAAGACATTTCTCTCAACAAGATGGTGCTTTATTCTTCCCTCTTTGTCTATCTACTTATATATTATATAATATGTTGTAAAATGCAAATAATTAGGCAATTACAGTTATAGTATTTTGAAAACTGTGTTCCTCAACTGATTTTGAAGTGTTCGATGATTAATTTTAATGGAGGCCTGAATATTAAAATCATTGCTGCAAACTATTTATTAATTAAAATTTTTCAACTAAATATTGTAGATTATATTACCTATATAAAAACATACTATGAGTCAAACCATAAGGTAGCGTAATAAATAAGCTCCAATAATCAATTCTTCTAAAATATACAAAATTATTAATCTAATAACGTTGTTTCAAATATAAATTGTTTTATTATAAATTATATTTTTATTGGTTACGTCGTTCTTATAAAATTATTTCCAATTTGACGTATAAAAATTTAGGATACAAAAATTGACATAGGTTCTTTATGTGTAACTAATATACACTCTGAAATACGATAATGGTCTAGATACTAGAATAAAAATCAACAATTTAAAAATATATTAAATATATATTTTAGCAATGTGGCATATAACTTGTATTTATGGAAATATATACATACAAACATAAATACATACATATATATATATATATATAAATTCAAATATACATACATAAATACATACAGACATAAATACATACATATGAGCATACATAGCTATACATACATACCTAATCACGCCCTTCCCTTACGGGGTAACATTGCATACAACTTTAAAAAAATTACATAATTAATCGATATTTACTAACTTTCGCAACACTTCACTATCCTTGCATACTTCTTTTGCTTCAACAACATACAAACACCGAGTCATACACACTCTTTTATTCTTAAAATTCTTAATGTTTCTCTTTTTCACACATTCATCTACAACATTTAACCACGTTTAATATGCCCTACTCCCTCTTTTAGATCCACACAGTCTACCTTCATCTAAATGTTTTGTCACTTGATCCACTTTCCTCATCTCAACATACCCAAAGAAATGTGAAACGCTTCTGTCCCATTGACCTTAATTCCCTTTCGAACTGAAGTTTTCCAGCACTCATTCATTACTGACTCTGTCCATGTGAGGTTTTCTACATACATTTCTTAGATATCTCATTCCAGCCACATTCGAACTGCATTCATGTTGCCCTTGTGTTTTTTCGGACAAACCCACACTTCAAATCCTTAAATAAATGTTTGCATTACCACAATCTTATATAGTGCCATCTTTGCATCTTTCATTTCTACTTTACTCTTTTCAAAAGTTCATATACATCCAACTACTCTCTGAGATGCTTTCACCTGTCTGTTGATTTCGCCATCCATTCTTTGATTTTTACAGAACATTCTGTCCAGATACACAACATCATTCCCTTGTTATAAGTCTTACATTTATACTAAGCTAATTATCATTTCCTGAACCGTCATTATAAAACACTATTACCTTAATTTTGGAGACATTTATACGAAAATCCATTCTTCCTTTCTCCACTTTCAAACAATTTAATCCATTCCTCAATTTGCTATATGAAGTTTTTTTTAAATTTATTACTTATTCAAGCATTTTCTAAGATATTAATTCATCAGATAATTTGCTGCAAAATACATATTTATTATAAAATGCAGTTTACAAAAATATTATTTCAAAGAGTGCATTTAAAGTTATATTATACATTTTAAGTTTTATTCGTTTTAATATTTATTTTTATACAACTGCTATATACAATTTTAATTATTTTAGGAGATTCGACAAATTTGTTACATGTGTCGGTGATTCTAAAGATGGTAGAGGCCCATGTAGCATTTAGAGATTTAATTAAACAATGAGGAACCAAAATGTTATGTCATAAGATAATGTTTTCCAAATATAATGTCTCAATTTGGATTTATAGCTATTAAAAGTTGTACTTTCTAATTATAATGGTAACTTATTGTTATTTTGTACTTATCATTAACTTATTGGCTTTCCGCATATTGATACAAATAGGTAAAACCAAGGAATTAAAAAAAAAAGGAAAACCTACCCTAGTTTTCGTGAAGGTAGAGTGTGAATACATTTATAGGAAACCCTCTATTTCAGTATGCTTGACAGGAATTTAACCTCAAAGCTCCTTTTCATTGCAAATCCAAAGTAGATGAGTCCAACACCTTAGTTCGTGAGGCCCACGGCACCCTTCATCGCTCGCGTCAACCTCATTACAGGCGCTGTAGAGCAGTACCAGCGTCGATAAATGGCAAAACGCCGGGCCAGGAGCGACGACGACGCCTGCCGGTGATGGTTTGTAATCCCGGGCTGTCAGTCAGACCCAAAGACGCCAGTCTTACCTACCTTTCTCGCTAGCTTGGTATTAACGACGCCAACGTGGCCTCCTTTTCTTGATGGATTCCTGTTTTCCATTCGCTTGTTCCAAGAACAACAAGCAATGTCGTCATCAAGTTTTGATTGGTAGTAGGCCCCTTTGGGGGTGATAAACGCACTTCCTAGTTTAACTGACAGGAACCCTGGACTAGTTACATCAGTGAATAGTTAAAGGAGACAATCTTTTTGTATTTCAATGTAATTAGCTTGTATCAGACTCTAATAAAATAAACTAATAACTGAAACAAAATCGTAGTCCGAAAAGACTTTCTCACGCCTTTACCTAGTAATATAGATATTTACTTACAAATCTTTAGACATAGTTGCAGAATCATAACGGAAGAAAGAGCCCTAATTTTTTAACAAAGAGAAATGCTCTAAGATACACTTTTGCAGAAACATATTGAGAAACAAATAACATCGATGCCAAAGAGCATATCAATAAATAACCCAATTTCCCAAACCTAAATTTAAAATTTGTGTTTCAGGCAATAGCTCAGATAGCTATTAGTTTTATACAAATACATTCAAAATGCTTTATTTTTATCGTTTTCAATGGTGCTACAATATTACAGTGATAAAAATAAACGTTATAGAGCTAATATTTATTACCATCGAACGCGTTTTGTTGGTTTATTGTGAAATTGATTTAAATTACACATAGGGATCTTAATGAATAGAAACTAGTGGGCCCTATATAAAGGGCTGAAAGGTCAGAGAATACAAAGGTCACATATTTGAGCAGACTTGACTTGCTAAGAGGCTCGTTAAAAAGCTCACAGTGACAAAGTATCAAATTTACAGTTTGTGTCCGTTAAATTCCCTTAATATGGCAGCAATACAACCTGCATTACACATCTTTATACAATTTATGATTGTATCTGTCTTACGTCATCGGTATTTTGAATAAATAATGACAATGCCCCTGAAGTTCTATACAAATACAACCCACATCACACATCTGAATAAAATGTATATTTGAGTGTACCTTACCACATCGATATTTTAAATACTTATTGATATTGTGAATACTTTGCTTTACACAATACACTCCGCATTACTCAAATGTATTGTGTGGAGTATTGACGATATCTTATGTAGTCGAATGTCCCCTTTATCTCATATGAATACTTCCTGCACCACACAACTGTTTATAATGTAGTATTAACTGTATAATATGGCGCGAGTAATTTAAAATCATAGTTTGGGGAATTCGAATCATGTTTTGGCTTATTTTTCGAAAAGGTCAGCTTTTATTTTCTTAAATATGTTTTTTTAAATTTTACTTCTCTCTAAATGTAGAACACCCTTTTTATCCTAAATTTAATTAAAACACTGCGCAAGTGACCACGTGATATTATGTATTATTCTCGCATTTCACAAGTTGACCGTTGACGGGGTGGTCGGTGTTCTTTTTTTCATGTGTCTTTTATAACTAGATATTCATATTCTCCCTATATAGTGTGTACTGTATATAAACTACCTCTATATTCATACGACTTATATGAAATCATTGATCGTTGTTTTGAAGGTGGAATAATAATTCAACATATAAACGTTATAAAGTATGACCAAATATCTTATAGTTATTTATGTATTTATTTGATGAACATTACATGTTATATAGTAAAGTTAACCAAATGGGTTAGATATACCATTTAATACATTGCAACAGTAAACGAAACACAAACTAATCAATTGAATTCCAAACCCCCTTTATCTAACTATTCTCTCTCTGTTTGTTGTGTCTACAAACATTTTTTTACAAAGTGTTTTTTACCCGGTGGGTCACTCCATCCATGAAGCCCTTGTGTCTTTCCACGTCAGTGGATTTTAGTTTTACAGTGGAATTGAGTTCAATTTAATGAAGGACTTTTCTACGTCACTTTGTAAACACAAAAGACTTTACCTTCTTTTTGATTATTTTGTCTTTTATCGCCGGGTGTCCAAGTGATAAGTCATGCAAACTAAGATAATTAACTCTATGAACAACACAAAACTATCAACGTCCCGAAGGAATTTCTAATTCTGGAGGTTGGTGTCTCTAATCGACGATGAAACAAGGGTTCTCCAAGAAGTAAGCTTGGTTCACAAACAAAATTAAGAGTTGACAATGCGTTTAGAAGATTACTTAGGATAGATAAACGTTATATTACTGTATATTATATTTCAAGATTGTTTGATGATGAGTTCACGTATGCCTTATAAGAATACTTTATATTATAATCATCGCTTTATTATATATCAGATTATAATGCAGACCGTGCGAGGTAAATAGATTACTCAAAACAGTATTATGACCACCTACATTACGTCTTTCTAATATTTTCTATTTATTTTAAGCAATTTGTATTAAAGATATTTATGTGATTATTTTAATATTCAAACAAAAAATTGTATTGCATTATTATAGTTTAATTATTATCCACGAGGGACTATAATACTGAAATTTATGAATGTCATAATATTTTTTTATTAATTTATAAAGTTTTTGATCAAAATCCACTATGCTCTCAACATATATTTAAGGATTGTTGAGAAAATTAAACTAAATATATCTACTTAAGCAATATTTTATTAGTTTTTACCAAAATATAGTGTTTTCCTCATAAAAACTGCTATAACACTGTCCTTCACAACTCGTGTTCCTTTCCATCCCAACTTAAGTTTATGTTGTTATCGATAAATTAAAAAGTAGATTAACTTGCATTATGTACACCACACACGAATACATCTTAGTTATTAATGTTTTGATTGTGAACCCAGCTCTATACGTTTATTTTGGAGCTTATCTAGGGAGTAATACCTTCAATGGAATTTATCCATTAGACGAGGAAAAAAAACTCTGGGAAAAACATTATTGGAATCACTTGACGTCCTCAATACAATCCTCTCATTTAGGGCCGATTGTTGTTGGAATTGAATTTCAAAAGTTTCTTTGATTTTGAATTGTTTCAACGAATTGGAAATAGTACTAGTGGAATTAAGTTGTAATTAAATAACCATTTTGTAAAAAAAAAAATCCCTTACAGTCGATCGATATATTATAATATATTAAGATCTACTTTTGTTAAATTACTGTTATCTCTTCCAGATATTGGAATTTTTAAATAAACAGCTTACAAACTAGCTTACTTCTAGCAGAAGCAAATAGCATAAAACCACTCAAAGACTATAATAAAAATATTATGTTAATCTAAAGCACTATAGAATTTTATTACAACTTGACTAAGTTATTTTGCAGGCAAATAGTTATTTTATTCAGTAAATTTTACACTACTTATCCTATTTCCTTAAATTAAAAAATATAAGACGTTACTCTAAAGTAATGGAAGAATAAGGTCAGGCTAAATAATACATACTATCAATAACCGATTGAATGGAAATATACTAGCAATAACAATATTAGAGAGGAAATTAAGAAAATAATAATTCGTAAAAAGCCTGCCATGATGTTGAATGTGATCTATTACCTTACATGAACAAACAGAATCTAGAATATTCGAAAACAAGGTGCTTAAGAAGTTTTTTAATTCAAAAAGGTATGAAGATAATGGGAGTGGACTAGGTTACATAATGATGAGTCACATATCTTGACTCATCACAATACATTGTTAGGGTAATCAAATATCGCATATTGTGGTGGTTAGGATATGCAGCGCGGATGGAAGAATCTAAAACCGTGCTCAGAATGGTGACTGGTAAACATAATGGGAAGAGACCATTGGGAAGACATACACGCAGATAGGAGGATAACATTAAATGGACCCTAAATGAAAGGGTGTAGTGAGGTGGACTGGATGGAACTTGTTCAACATAGGGATAAGTGGCGTACTTTTGTAAGTGCATCCATGGAATTTTGAGCTCCAAGTTAAATACAGTAAGCTAAATACACAAAACAGCACACAATCATTAAGGGCCAAGCCATTGTCCTGTAAACGACAAACCCAACGTGCTCTAATTTCATGAAATATTTAATTGGTATTATCTTACTTGTATCATTGCTAGATAACTAATTCTTGATAGTCTTCAGCAAAAGTAAACAAAATAAAATCTTAATTTATTTACGGGCTATTTTAAAACCAAGGTTACTAACACCTTAATTTAATGAAACGTTGATCAAACTTGTAGGAGAGAGAAAGTGCACCAGCACTATATTGATAGTGGGATGAGAGCTCCTTTTGTGTTCTCGTATATTTCTTGCACTGCATCTTATATCTAGTCCAAGCTTTCGGAATTAAATCACACTACTAGGATAAATCAAAGGGAGGTAGTAGAATTTAGAATAAATATATTAAATTTATGTATAAGGTTAGTGGGAGACACTTAAAGAAAAACTACTTTAAATATATATTACCTGAATCCAAAACACGATGAGTCTAATGCTTAATCCATTTGTTTGACTACACAGGTCATTTGCATTGTTAAAACAACACAAAGTGCACCCAGCTGGGATTTAATATTCAGTCACTAGATCCTATGCCAGAGTAAGGCACTCAGTTCGAATCGACTAACACTATGCTAGCCCTCCCAGTATATATATATATACATAAACACACACACACACACACAGATGTCAATTTTAGCATTTTTCTTGAGCTAGTTCTAGCTTTCTGTCCTATTTTTAATATCTCCCTTTTTACTTGTATTTTAAGGAAACAATCAATTGTAATTGGATTAGTAATTTACACAAAATAAATAATGAGATGTTGTAGCGAATAGCATAATTATTTATTTTATAGATTACTTCTTTTTATTCTGGATGACTAATTACTATCAAAGTTATTAGATATTAAATTTCGGTTAGGGTAAAAGTCTACCAAAAATGGGTTTGTACACAATATTAGTCTAAAAAATTAATCTTTACATTTCTAAAATTGATAGATATATTTTTAAATGACTAGGATTTTTTATTTTCCAATAACCCCCGTTTGATATATTACTGTATTAATAAACCAGATATTTTTTCTTATACGCATCAATATTTCTCTTTATATTTTACTTTTTTTATTATTAACATTAATTTTTTATTCTTGTCATCGTTTTAATAAAACTGTTGTGGGCCGTTGCTGAAATGTCACTGTGACCTATTCCCCCCAATGTTGCTATTTTAATGCTATTGCCATAATTAGAGCCCTTTGTTGGCATTACAGACTATAACCTATTTTCGTTCACTCATCGCCACCCTTAAGGGTACCTTAGTGACCAATATAAATTAGGGTTGTAACATAAGGGAGATTCGTCTATAAAGCAAACTGATGAGCTTATTATTATTGCTGAACTTGCATCTCATGATTACATGCAAAAGGCGGCGATTACCATTCTAGCTAATGAACGCATCTTGGTTATCCTTAGCACAAACTAAAAATATGTTTTGTATCCATCACTTTCTTTATTTATATACAAGGGAAGACACCATTTAGAATGATTTTTTAATGGTTTTCATCATTTTAAAGTGTAAAAAGTATTTTTAAATATTAAGCTATGTATCGACCCTTAGAATAAAAAATTTCATTATAATTTTATTTAATTAATTATTATCCTTATGTCACGATACACAAAAAGTATAATATTTCAAGATTTTTTTTTTCAAATATTGTCACCATTTTTAATTTTTTAAGATTTATTTTCAATTATGTTTAATAAATTATATTTAGTCTCGCTTTGCACTTAGGCTATTGATTCTTTCATAGCAATTATCAATTATGAAGAATGTTATGAGCTAAAAACAATTTTATATCTGTTGAATTATTATTTTAATTAAAATGTTAATTTTCTGATTATTATAATTATATTATATATACCATTATTATTATTAGTTTTTGTTTTTCATTGTCTATTTATATATATTTTTAATAGTTTATCACACAGGTACAAGACTTAGACTTAAGTTGGTATATTAATCATAACATTCATTTGATTGCAAACGAACTTTTAGATGTATCAAAAAATGTTAAAAATACAGACCATGAAGAGAACGGTACATAAAGTTTACATATTACACAGAACCAACCTACTTTCCATCTCTTTGTCAAAATCCTCCCCCCTGATAAGTTTCACCTTCTTCATGGGTACTCTTATCTTTTTTAATTTTATTTCTTCCTCTAAGTACCTTCTGCGTGTTTTCTGCTCTAGTGTGGTTTGCTTGTTGCTCATATTTATTCGCCGTATGTCAAAAGTATTTATACCAGCTAATGTATAGTTCCCTGGTGTATTATTTATTCTCTTCAGGAACTCGGCTTCTATTTTATTTCCACAATTGAAATGACAAACAGCATCCTTTACTCATAGTTTGTGTACCTAGTCCAAAATATGTTTCTTTTTGAAATCCAAGCCAAATCATCCCATTGCATGACTCATTACAATTCTGGATCTTTCCATACTAGCATTTATAAAACATACTATCTGGAGCAGTTAATCCTTCGTATATTGGCTTTATAACTCGAACTACATCAAGGTCTGCTCTATTTATAGCTTTTTAAATCTTGATTAGGTTTTGCTCTTTGATAGGAACACACACAATCATTACCTTGAGGACACTTTTCGTGTGGCGGCTGATAGTCTCTTGCAGATAGGTGAAAAAGAGTTGCTCAGATTATTTGTGTACATTATACCATGAACCCCTCTTGATTAATATTCTTTGATCTAGTTTTAGATTCCATATTTATTTGAAAATCATAAACAATAAAAAAAACACTTTTGCTAATATTTATGAAAGCAATAGCCATTGTAAGAAACTACATACATTACAGACTGATGGTGCCCTCTAAGAAATAATGATGAAACTATTTTCTCTGTGCAATGCTGCTACCTATCATTATTGTATAAATTACTTTTTATATATGATAAATGTTGCTGTCAAAATGTATGCTAATAATTAAATTCAAATCCAATCTAAATTATAGTAAAAGTTGTAAGGGTGCTTTCTAGACCACAAAAATAAAGTCCAGAGAATACGTTTATATCTAAAAAATATATATATTTATAAATAATAATTACATTAAAGTAATATATATTTCAAAAACACATAAAGATATCTTTAATATAGGATAAAAAAATAAAAAGTTATTTTTGAAAAAATACACATTTTTAGGGTCGGTATATACCTTAACCTAAGCTTTTAAATATTAATTATTTTCAAAAAGTAAACTCCAAAACTTTTAAATTTAATTTATAATTTATAAAATAAAACTATATAAAAATTAGAATAAAAACAATGAATTTAGCTCATTAAAAATGAATCAAACCTCCCTTGGAGAGAATTTTGTTAATATTTTCCGGTTGAGTTTAGTTGTGAAATCCATCCACCCGACTGAAATCCGCCATGAAGTTGATCATGCTGGAGCTCATGAGTTGGTTAAAAAAAATATTCAATATAATTTAAATATCCATGGTCCACTCTCTAACTACATGATAGCTTTTGTCATCTAATGGGCACTTTCTAATCATACTATATTGTGTCCTAAAAAACTTTATAGAAAGGCATGAAGACTAAGGCATCACTATAATCTAGTATGATCTTCCGGTGAAGAGGTGATCAGGACTCGAAAACCGGTTGAATGTAAATAGGGGGGGGGTGTGGGGGGGAGCTGTTTCCTAACATATCCTACACTATCCCTCCAAGAAAATACCAGTCCCCTTTCTCTAAATTAAAACCTTTCTCATTCCTACACCTTTGATATAATTAAATGTGGACAGGACTAATGGCATACAAATACTTAGGACAGTAACACTACCAAAGTCGCACTATTCCATTCATGTGTTATAGAGGTAGATCTGTTAATATATATTATTAAGAGTATTTAATCAGTTTATTCTATATCTGTAGTACACCTCTGTGAGCCCTCATTCGATGTAATATACAACACAACAATAAAACTGTTTTCATCTTACCTCTTACGAAAATATGTATTTGTTTTTACGGAGCGTATTAATGCCAATTGAGGCTATACACGTTTTAGTTACGTCTGTGCTTAAGAGAAAAACTATAATATATATTAAATAAGCCCTCATTTGCTTGGAGGGAGAGATGTTTACTGTTTAGGGTAAATATACACTCTCATTTCCAGGTCAGGATGTGAATTACGACCTCGTTATTGGAAAGCCAGACTAGATGACTCCTATTTTTATTTTAAGTAACCACTAATATGGATATCTTTCAAATAAAATCATTCGAAAACCTAATACACATCCATTCCCAACATCCTATTTCATCAAGGAAGTAGATAAGATTAAAACAATCCTTTACTGATTAAACTATTTTAAGTTTGCTTTTTAAATCTCCTTATAACCAATTTTCATCGCAGTTTGATTTTCCCTTTCATCGTCATATTTGTTCTAATTTATCCATCTAAAACCTTTAAGTTTGTGTCAACTTCCCAGCACATTTTGTCTGCTTAGATTTCCCAGGGGGCCTAATGATTATTGTTCAAAAGACAACCGAAAGAGATGAAAAGAGTGAAATAAAATACGTTGTTTCCTCCTTGTTTCACCATCAAGACCACCGTCACATGTCTATTTTTGAATTCCCTTCTGAATATCCCTCCCTTATATAAATATATTTTTTCTTTAACAAGACTTGTATTGACTTTGTTCATCAAATAGTTTAAAAGGTTGTTTTTGTATTCCTTTAACCTCGGTTTCTTTTGGATGTCAACTTGACATATTTTTTCTAGTATAAGTTGTAAAGGTAAGTTTATTAAAGCCCTTTGGGGACTTTTGTTAATAAACGTACTGCGATGACTGAGATTTTTTCTTCGAGTTGTCTCCAAGAGAACTAAAGTATGTACATGTCGACTTTAATTTTAAGGTGACCACATTGCAGGAGTGAGTAAGGTTGCAATCAATATCTGCTTAGGTGCTTTAACTAGTTATTTCTCAAACAGAAAAGCGATGTTGGTGGTACTAATAAATACTGCACAAGTAGGTTCTGACAGCCAGTCGTGAGATCTTGACAGGGTAGGCAGCGATGGTTTAAATTAAACCGCGATATATTGTATCTCCCACCTAATCCTAATTTCACCAATCACTACAGTCTTTGCCTTGAGAACTTATGTTTGTTATAGCTCACCCACTGTGTGATTGACTGAGTGATGAGTGAGAATAACTCACATATACTGTTTGAAACAGCTCTGCTTACAAAGTTGAAACTTTTGTTGTGGCAGAGTCTGTACTGAACAGGTGAGTTTATCGGCTCCTAGATTTATCATTGAATCACAAACATCAGTGATTCGATGTCGGATTTATGTTGCTCCTCGCATAATACCTATTTGTACAACCCTGCTTACACTGGGGGAAAAAACTCCTAGCCGCTGATAATCAAGAATATTTAGCATCCGGAAAAAACATAAGACATAGGTTTGTATGGATTTAATCCTCATATGTTAGTAGATCATACAACATTCTTGAACTCTAAAGCTCTATACAGACTACAATGCATTTTACCGTAACGTAACAGCACCCCAAGCAGACCAATGTTTGGTTAGATGCTCTGTACGGTAAGGTTCTACCCCTTTTGATAATTATTTTTGGCCTCGAGCCGTAACACGCTTCCGTAACAAATTCGCAGAGCCAGAAGTGAGGAGGGATATCACTAATGTCTTTATGGACTCCCCAGGGTTCCTTTCAGGTTCAGCAGATGGCTCGATCCACACGTCGTTGCGCTTTATCTTGTGATAATGAAGTATATGTTTTAAATCCCACAACTATACTGTAGGCTTCATTGAGTCCTAATGTTTCTTCCTTTGACCAGTCCATAATACTGTGTATAGAAATGAACCAAAGGAAATCACACCCTACGACATTTTGGACACAACTAGCTGGTTGAACAAACGTAAGATAATGTGTTTGCACCACCGCTTGGAGCACTGTTATGTGTGCCATCCCCACTGGCGGCCCTCAAATCGAGCCGCGACATGAGCATTCCTTTGATGTTCCGGAATCAGACAGCCTTTGAAGGAAGCGGCCTCCGAACCGATCATCGAGAGGATTTTGTTACTGTTCAGTGTTGGACTCCGTACACACCATCAAACATGTTACGGTGCTTGGCTTAGGGTGTTGTTACGTTACGGCAAAGGTTCCATAGTATGTACATAGCTTAAGGCAATTGTATTGTGCCTGATAAAATATTGGTCAGAGCCACTATTTTGTATGGCATAACTCAACTTGAAAGCTTTGCACTAGACTTTTCTCACTCTCCAGCAAGAATAATTTATTTTAAAATGGCAATGGAAATTTTTTTAAGATGTTAAGTAATATAAATAATATTTTAGATATATGCTTAAATAATATAACTCAGTTATGAAGGATCGCATTAATCTAATAATAAGAAATTTTTCTCTTTTAAAATATGTAAAAATAACTTAATATACTTTCTTAATATTTTTAAAAAATATACTCAACATGTATCTAAATAACACTTGGTTGAGAAGTAATGAGACCGCTCAATTTAATTCACTTAGCTTAGACATACTAACTAAAATAACTTCTGTATAGCACGTGCTTTAGCGGGTGGTGTGAAAGTCACCGAACTTGAAACTAATACTATCACGTGAGTTCATCTTATCGCCCAGAGAAGATATTGTCCACCTATGACACAGCTTCCTTCTCTCCCATCGCCATAGAAACGCTACGCAAGCAAGCAAGCAACGCAAGCGCTGGTGTAGAATGGTTTGAACTCCCCCAGCGAAGACTCTAAATAGTGGGTTGCACCGGTGGTTCTGTAAAAGTTGTTTTTCATGAGACATGGATTTCCTTAGCCCAAGTGGATGATTCCATACACGTTTCTTAATAACTCTTTTGAAATATTAAATTCCCTCCACTTTGTAACTAGCCTAGAATCTACGCCACAATGGAAGGGATTCCTAAAACAAGCTAACAAAAAAAAGTTAGAAGTAGCGAGTTGTTGTCGTCTTAATACCACAGTATAGGAGCCAATAGTTGTCGTCTTCATACCACCGTTAGTGATGGATAGAATCGGATGAATAAAATCGATTCATTCGATTATTCTGAATAATCGATTCATTCGATTTTTTCAAAATCATTCGAATGAGATAAACATTCGAATGAAAACATAGCTGACTTGACGCGAGCTTGCCGATTCATTCTCTTACCCCACCCTTGCCAGAAGTGCTGAGGAAAATCGACCTTATGATTATGAATGTTTCAAGGCTATCTCTATAGAGATCTTCATTTATATTAGGTTCATTTTCAATAAATAGTCACCATTGCTACACAATAATCGATCTTACGCATTTGAATGATTCTAATGCTAATTTAATACAAAGTTTAAGTGGTTATACATTTTACAATCGAATAACAGCCAAAAATAATTCGAGTGAAAATTACAAAATGATTCGATTATTTTGCTACATTACTACGTGGATTGTTCTTTATCATTTCCTTAAAATTTTACCTTCCTAACTTACTAACCGCATATAGCACGAATGGTTTGAGAGATAATTTTTTTTAACGTTTACTTAAATTTATTAAGTAGATAAGTATATATTTTAAGGAACCGTATTTAATAAAACATTGGCCACTCGTAATATTCAAATCGTATTATAATTTTATTCACTGAAATAATTTTAATATTGTAAGCTTATATATTTTTGTTATGTTTAGAAAATATTAAAGGGTAAATTATGTCGACTCTTTTAAACACTTAAATATTTAATTATTAATCGTATGCAAAAGTGTTTATATTAATTGCGAGCTACTTATTTGAGAAATGAGTTCACTTATTCACTGTATAATATTTTGTTGTGGCTGTACTTTGGTCTTTGACACTATCACAAGGAACTAAATGCAGTAATAGAAAATTTTTGATAAGCTGCAAACCCAAAGGAATGCGTGTTGGGAGATTCGACAGCAAGGTAAAGAGAATAAATAGTAGCACAAAGATTCATTCTCTTACCCCACCCTTGCCAGAAGTGCTGAGGAAAATCGACCTTATGATTATGAATGTTTCAAGGCTATCTCTATAGAGATCTTCATTTATATTAGGTTCATTTTCAATAAATAGTCACCATTGCTACACAATAATCGATCTTACGCATTTGAATGATTCTAATGCTAATTTAATACAAAGTTTAAGTGGTTATACATTTTACAATCGAATAACAGCCAAAAATAATTCGAGTGAAAATTACAAAATGATTCGATTATTTTGCTACATTACTACGTGGATTGTTCTTTATCATTTCCTTAAAATTTTACCTTCCTAACTTACTAACCGCATATAGCACGAATGGTTTGAGAGATAATTTTTTTTAACGTTTACTTAAATTTATTAAGTAGATAAGTATATATTTTAAGGAACCGTATTTAATAAAACATTGGCCACTCGTAATATTCAAATCGTATTATAATTTTATTCACTGAAATAATTTTAATATTGTAAGCTTATATATTTTTGTTATGTTTAGAAAATATTAAAGGGTAAATTATGTCGACTCTTTTAAACACTTAAATATTTAATTATTAATCGTATGCAAAAGTGTTTATATTAATTGCGAGCTACTTATTTGAGAAATGAGTTCACTTATTCACTGTATAATATTTTGTTGTGGCTGTACTTTGGTCTTTGACACTATCACAAGGAACTAAATGCAGTAATAGAAAATTTTTGATAAGCTGCAAACCCAAAGGAATGCGTGTTGGGAGATTCGACAGCAAGGTAAAGAGAATAAATAGTAGCACAAAGAAAAACGAGCAACTAGTAACTACTTTTAGAAGTAGTAAATATCCGATTATTACCGACTCTTTACTACTTCTCAAAATCATTCGAATGATTCTTTCGGTTCATTCGATTATTTTTCAAAGAATCGAATAATTATTCGATTCTTAAAATCATTAGATTATGCCCATCACTAACCACCGTAGAGGAGCCAGTGGTTGTCGTCTTAATACCACCGTAGAGGACACAGTGATTGTCATCTTCATACCACCGTAGAGGAACCAGTGATTATCATCTTCATACCACCGTAGAGGAGCCAGTGGTTGTCGTCTTAATATCACCGTAGAGGACACAGTGATTGTCATCTTCATACCACCGTAGAGGAACCAGTGATTGTCATCTTCATACTACCATAGATGATCCAATGATTGTCGTCTTCATACCACCGTAGAGGAACCAATTATTGTCGTCTTCATACCACCATAGAGGAGCCAATGGTGGTCGTCCTAATACCACCGTAGAGGAGCCACTGATTGTCGTCTTCATACCACAGTAGAAGAACCAGTTATTGTCATCTTCATACCACCGTAGATAAGTTTTATTTCCATGTTATTCCTACCCCCGCTGCGGATGACGTGGAGTGCTGTTTTGACAAACGATGTCCTGGTGAAGACACGGGGTGTTGATGATCGTCAAGACAAGATGGCGACACAGGTCCCCCTATCCCTTCACCTGCGCTGACACAAGGAGGAATAGAAAACACTGGCATCATCACTCATCTAGACCTTAACAACGAGAATGGGAGGGGAAATTCGCGATTCTGCAGGATATTTGTTTCAGAGGTGCTGAAGGGGAAACCTAAGGACCTCGCTATGCTCCCTTTGAGGATGTTTTTGAACTTCTCATTTAAAAGGGCTTGTAGCTGTTTTAACATATTTATCACCCGCATCGATGGAAACGCAGACTAAGGGTCAGGCCCATACAAGTAGTTCGTTTTTTCATAGATTATGAAGCCATGGTGCGTATCCCAGCTATGTGTACTAAGGTTGCTATATTATCAAATTATTTTTTCCTATTCCTAAACGCATATTATGTTGGTAAATTTCCTTTAAATTCTACCTTTCCTAGCCTTACTTCAATAGCATAATTAAAATGCGTGAGTGTGTATCTCGGACGGGTAGAAAGATGCGATGATAGATAAAATCACTAGTAGGTGCAGGGGTAGAATAATTTGCAACACAGTCCATGTTGTTTTGAATAATCACCTTCATTTGTAAGGGCTGGAGTAGATATTAAAGTGCTAAATAAATATCGCGTTGCATAGAAAGAAAAAAGATTTGATATTATTGTCTTAGCAGGTAATTAACTAAAGAACGGTATTTACTTTGGTGTTTGGAACCATACTTAATATGTATTTAACACTAAATTACTCTTTAGAAAAACGTTGAGACTAACTTTGTACAGCCACCAGGATTTTAACCTCAAAGGTAATTCTTCCTCCTCTAAAGAACGTTACTCCAAAGTTATCGATCATGTCTGACACCAATTAAAACAACTGGTAATAAAAAATCCCACAAACTTTCTCATTTGGTGTAATAAAGATTCAAAGAAATTCTTTAAAAATATATTTTCAGTAAAATACTCTTAATTATGTTTTCCTCGTGAAACAAACACATCATCATGTTAAACAGAATATAACACTTTTTATTCATAAATTTGAATAAAAATTTTTCAATTTATTTTTAATAAATTTTAAGTTTACAAAAATAATTGGTTTTGAACTAGCCTTAGGTTATATGTGATTTATAAATATGAAAAATTCTTATTTTTCATGAAAAACATTTACCAGACACCCATTTTGAAATCAATCTTAAAGATCAATTTGGTAAAATTTCAAATTTCCTATGATTTGACTTAGTTAAACTACTCTTAAATTAATTTATTTTAGAAAACTAAGAGAGATGCATTACTATTGATATTGTAAAATAAACCCCAGATACCAATTTTTAGCAAAATCAACTGGAACTATTTTCAAATAAAAACATACATTTTACAAATATCCTTTATCATTTAACTACTATATAATGCCCCCCTTTTTTTAGAAAAACAAATATATATATATATATATATATTTATAATGTTAAAGAGTAAAATACCCATTTTGAACCAAATTGTTAGAAACCTTTTTTATATTATTCAAATTTTTAAAAGACCAGTCATCAGTAAACTAATCTTTAACGAGTCTTCCCCTATAAAGAAGCATACTGTTTTATTTATCATTTCAAACACTCCCCAGATAACCATTTATAACTAAATCGTTGTATATTTAAATAACATTAATTAAGTTAAATACTCATAAACAAATATTTACTACAAAAACTAGTAGAGATTGTTATTTTTCATGTCAAACACTCCCAAGCTACCCATTTAAAACCAAAACATTAGTGTAATTTTTTTAATATTTCAAATTATCGAAAAAATCAGTCATAAGTTAAATATGCATAAACCGGTTTTCCCCCAATAAAACAAGTATATTGTGTTATTTGGTTTAGGCCTACTACATAATACCTAGATATAAAGGTCGTTAAAGCCTTTTTAGAAATATCTATAGTTTTCAAATATTTTACATTAGTAAACTATCCGTCAGTGAATTTTTGCCTTAAAACTAATGACAAAATGATATATTTTTATGGAAAACAAATTCTAGATATGCATTTTAAACAAAATCATTGGAGCCATTTTTGAAAAATTCGAATTAAAATAAAAAAATATGGCTTTAGTAAACTTCTTTTAAGTTAGGATCAAATTTTTAAAAAATCTCCAAGTATTAAAATCCATCAAACCGTTTTGGATCTGTGGACAGGGACAGACTGACAGACAGACAGACAGAGTTGTAGAATCAAGAACATTTATAGGGTTCGGGTTTACATAAAACGCAAAGATTCATCCTAAGCTTTTAGATCAATTTTGTTCACAATTATAATACTTTATCTTGATGTGAAAGAGCTAAAGTTGAGAATATTTTAGGGATTTAGAGTGTACTTTCCGAAACTGAAGAGAAAAGGAAGGAAGGAAACGTCGCGTGGTTGAGTAGAACACAGCGTGAATAGAAGAAAAGTATTTTTTTTATCTTTATCACAAAAAAATGTTGGTAATGGGCAGGAGGGGTTGTGGGGGGATGGATATCTTCTTCCTATCTCAGTTACCCGAGGAAATAAAGTGGAGTTACAAAACTCTCCCTTCCGCCTTACTTCTTGCTCTTCTTCAATCCACAATGGCTTATTGTACACGCAAGATTGCTCCTTGACCGACCAAGGTCCTTCTATTCACGGAACTTGGATCCTTGTGATTCCATCAATAGCCCGAGGAGTTTAATATTTCATTTATTAGACGTCCTGTGGTAGCATCGCTCCACACAGTAGTTCTTATAATACCATCACGAGCTTGAGTACGTGTAACACCACACTTATAAGATGTCCTGGTGCAGGATCGTTCCCAAATAATTCTAATATTGACATCAATAGCATAAGGTCGTGTAATATAACACTTATTGGACATCCTGTAGAGCTTCTATTAACAGTTGAAATGTTAATGGCTTGAAACGGCTCTCGAACTAACGTTGCTGGTTGCGGTTTCCAGCGTCACTGCTAGGAGCAGAACCACAGGACGTGTTTACTTGGCGATGAAACAGTTACGATAATTACTGTGGCTCGTATTCTCCGAATAACTCTGCCCCGCTCTGTTATCTAGTTATGTCACTAATTAGCAGACTAATCTGGAACAGTAGTTTGACCTAGTGGCGTGCACGATGGAATGGGGAGATAAGGGTGTCTGAATTTAGCTGTAAGATGTATTATCAAATTAAAATAAGAACAAAAGAAGGCATATTACAGAACATTAAAAAATAAATTAGCTCCAAAAGACGAAGATATTTTTCTTAATAGTTTTACGTTTTCCCCCCAAACAAATGTGGAGACATTCAATTTGTTTTATATCTTCTTCAATCCTTGTGAATGTGCAAATAAATATAACTAGAATAGACAAATAGTAACATGCATTGAGACAACAAAAATCCCACGAAGCCCATATTATTACATTGCCAACCACATCGGTGGGCGTGTGTGTCAACCTCTCCCTGTCCAGTTTTCTGGTGACTGAGATGTCAGTGGTTTCTATTACCATCCTAATGAGTTGGAGGTGTGTTTTACATAAACAGTTTTACACCTTCATTGCAAGAAAACAAGGGTGTACTTATTCTAACATTCCCACTTCCTTTCTATCCAATTGATGTACACATACGGATAGTGCGGATGGGTACTAAGATGAAGTGAATGTAATGAATATAAAAATATTCCAACCACTTATACAAGCATGTCTACCAATGAATTGTTTTTAAATTTTCATCCCTCTAAATGAGTGCTGTGTCTAGGCTAATTTGCAAATCGTGCACTGATGTAAACATTTGGTTCAAAAGGCGAACGTTAAGTATTTCGACTAGAATAATCAAATTTTAATATTTCCTTGCTTAAGTGATAGTTTTATGCAATTTTTATTCATTATAGCTATGAGTTGTTTCTATCCCACGTTTACACTGATAATGTTGATCATAATCTCTATAAAGGGCAATTCCTAAATACATAATTGCACTGTATTTAGGGGATCTGGAAGGAAACGTGAGCCAAAGATCTTATTTTAATAGTTTTTATAGCAAAATAATTTGTTAGTCAAAGTTTAGTTTAATTTTCTACAACATTTATTGAATATCTATCATAAGTGTTGAAGCATTTAAACATAGCTTTCTTATCTGTTTTAAAAAAATTTCTTCTCAAATTTCATAATGTTAATGACACATATTCATTAAAATGTTGACTTTACTATTTTTAGAAAAATAAAATAAACATTGCTGCTGAAGCAATATTTTATTAATTATGTCTACACTAATATTATAAAGAGTAAAGATTTGTTTTTTTGTTTGTAATGGATAAACTCAAAAACTAGCGGGCCGATTTTAAAAATTCTTTCACCAATATAAAGCTACATTATCAGCTAGTAACATAGGCTATATTTTATTTTGAAAATTTAATACCTCATAAAAATGTCGATAGTCACTCATATTTTATGGTAGAATCTATGATGATTCTTCAATATGTGTGTTGAAAATAATAATTCGATGGGGGTGAGGGGCGGGGGGGCAAGGGTCTAGTCTAAAATAAAAAGTTTTTTTATAAAACTATAATAATGACATTAAATCGTATCCACAGCTGGCAAATAACAGCCACACTTAAAAACATCCAATACAGAAATATATAAATTAAATATATTATAAACACAGTCTGGTGCTCTCATAAACTTATTTAATGTAACAACAATGGATGAAACCAGGGTATTACCAAGACTCTAAGTCATGCCAATCACCACTTAGGGATGTGAAAAGAGTATCGATAATTTACTAATATCGATATTTTCCTTTCAATACTCGATACTTTTTTACGATACTTTTACCGATATTATTACTGCTCGCAATCCGGTATCGAGAGAAACAACCTTTTTTATCTTCACTCATACTGAAATTAAATGTTTACTAGGGTGGGTTTGGGAAGAATAACAAATGACAGTATTTCTTAATTCTAACTCATTTTTTGCAACTCTGGCATTCAATCTCTTCTAGCTCATCATTTTTCATAGCTGTTCGTTCATCCTTTTTATCAATACATTCTAGTGACGGGGAGAGTGGAGACCAGTCTAATACTCCTTCCTTTATCAATGAGCACGGTCATCGCAGAACAAACGAAATTATTACTATTATTACTAAATTTAAAAAAATTCCAGAGCAAAATTTTTATACCGATACTTAGTGTTATTGATACTGCACTAGTATCGAAAGAAAAGTATGAAATTTTTTCTTCCGATACTTTTAATGAGTATAGTATCGATACTTTTATTTTGATACCACACCCCTATCACCACTAAATAGTCTGAGCGTACGTGCGTGAAATGTCGTAGAGTCCAGCATCACTCGAAATGTCGATACCCCTTTCCCCTCCCACTTCAGTAGGTTCTATTCATTGTTATACAAATATTTTTTCTTGCTTGAAAACCTTGTGGTTATTCCTTTTCTATCTCTTATCTCTCTTTCTATTCCATTCCCTCCTTCTCATACGTCTCACCATCCGTTCAGAGTAGAACATGTCTCCATTAATAGGGGGTGGTAGAGGGATTGTTATGGGTGCTCATCCTCTTATCAGTTTGGCCGAGCTACAATCCATCGCCTTCTTAGAGCACTCCCCGCGCCTGATTATATACTAATCGTCCATCAGGAGAAGACAGACGACATTCTACCGCCGTAAGGGAGGAAGGGGGATGATGTGGTGAGGGTAAGATGCAGGGAGGGCGTCGGGGGGTGGGGGTAGTACGAATGGGCGAATGTTACAGAAGGAAAAAGTTTTTGGCATCTTTGCCAAGTAATTTCTTTTCTGGATGTGTCTCCTCTTCCCCTCCCTCCTTTTCATCCCATACCTCTCCCCTCCCTTCTTCAGTTCCGGAACGACGTTTATATTCCACACATTCTTTGGCAGAAGAAGAAAAGTAAAAGAGGAAGGGGGAAGGAAAAACACCAGATAAATGGGTGTGTTCGAGTAGAACTAATTTCTTAAAGAAATGTATAAGGAAGGTAAACCATCACGACCAGAATCAATAAATTTATATGCGGCAAAGAAAATATCTGAATGTTATGTGTTTGGGGGGGAGGGAATGGGATCAACATTATTTTGGAAACAAAGTTGTTTTTAAGCTCGGGTATTCAAAGTGAATTCTCTAGACGTGAAACTGCAATGGTATACACTTTAAATATTTAATTGTAGCGCTAGTTAAATCTAATGGAAATTCAAGATGGTGAGTAATATAACAACCTTTATCAGTAAAGAAATTCAATTTAATCAATTTTATTTTCTATATGTATTTTTATTTTCATTCGAAACAATTCACTATTTAATAATGCTCATTCTGGTGATCTATTTTTTAACTACGCTAATGGAGTAGGTCAGAGAGTACCCGCATTTGCATGAAGGTAGAGTGAGAAATCGTTTGAGTAAGCCCTCATCAGAACACCTGGCCAGGATTTGAAACCTGGACATCATCATCCATCACCAGCAAGTCAGACTAGTTGAACCAGACATTTAATCCGGATGCCCAACGATGTGAGCCAGTGGTCTATAGTTAATTTAGTTCACCAGCATTCAGGTGGAGTAATGATAATGATAATCTAAGAAATGAATTAAGAAGAAACCTTCGCAGTACACCTAACCGGGACTAGGACCTCACCTCTCCACTCCTGATAAATCAGGCATGACAAGATTAACACCTTTGTCTACGTGCCCACCGGTGCGAGTCCATAAATTTCATGTCTACATCTTTTTTAGCACCACGTGCTACTACCCGTTCAGGTTATACGCTCATGTACTTATTACGCCGATGGTTTTAGGGTTTATAAAAGTCATATTTAAAGGAATTGTACCCGCATTTAAGTGGAAGTAGAGTGAAAAACAATTTTGGAAAAAACATCCTCAGTACACCCTACCTATATTCGAACCTCAATCTTCCCGTCATCAGCAGTCTAGTCTGCTGTGAGAGTAACACCTTAGACCCTGTGCCCACCAAAGCTTTTTTTTTTTAATTAAAACTAGAAAAGCAACTAATATAGTGCTTGTTTAGTTATTATTGGAGATACAGTAGGCCCTAACTGAAACGAATGACATATATGGATGGATAAGTCACTGTACATTTGACGGAATGTAAGTCGTCCGAGGCCTGTATTAATATATTTCTCATACCCAGAGATCTATCAGACACCCCCTTCACCCTCACTGAGGCTGGGCAGAGTCGACCCCTCCCCCCCCCCCTCGCTTTTCCTTCGTAAGTTGTAGGTCTAACAAGATCGGAACCACCAGCGTAAACAATCTGCTCCCAATCAGTTAGATTGCTGGAAAAAACAGAAAATATATATCACAGGAGATAGTAGTCTTCCGCTTCTCTTTTTATTCTTTCTTTCCAATTTTACCGATTCGTGTTCGTTTTCGAAAGAAGAAAAATAAACTGTGTGATTTTTTTGTGTTAGAAAAGTCAAATATTGGATTTTTATGTTACATTGTATTTTATATTATTATTATTACTTCTATTATTACATATTGCAGGTTTTGTCAAACACTAAAATAAACTATAACATGTTTTCTTTTTAATTTGTGAAGCTAAATTTAGGCGAACATATTGATAAAAATGTCGTTTTTTATCTTGGGTATTTAACGAAGAAACTTTATACATATTTTACATCAAACCATATAAAAAGTTCATCTGATTGTGGGATTTCAATTCAAAAATATGTATTTAAAATATTAAAGACTGACACGCAAACTTATTTTACTGTTAAAAAGTCTCTAAAATAGATTTTTTTTAAAATAGCACTGCGTCTACTACCCATTTTATCAATACTTTAAACCCTCTTATTCGTTTGGTGATGTTCACGAAACCCTTTTGGCCATTTAGTCACTTGTAGTCTACAAGTTTCTGTTATGCTACAATCAGAGGTGATCCAAATCAAGAACAATGTCCGATACCACCCTTTCGTATCATCTGCAAACAAGCACTATGATGTTCTACTAAAGCAAAATAAAGTGATTGGAGTTAAACTGTGGTCCCGCCATTGTGGAAGCCAGAGAGTAAGACCACGTGACCTGCCCTCTAGTGCCACAACGGCGCGGCGGGCCCAGAGTTAAAGAGCGCGCAGTGTGAGTTATAGAGTAAGTGTGTTGAGAAGAGATAAAAACTTTAATACCTATACAGAAAGAGGAATTATATATATATAAATAATATCTTGAATTAAGTCTCTAAGTCATTGTCTTGATTTGCTAAGCAGATGCCAACCTCCAACCGTTTTAAAAACTTCAATCCTCTTTAGATAATTGCAACCTATATTTAAACAATTATCGTGAGGTTAACCACTCTACCAAGCAGGGCTGTATGTCTAATTTGTTTAACTGGTAGTAGTGGGTGGAGAGAAGGGCTGTTAATTACTAGCGGGGACTCATGGTGAAGTTTCCAACAGGATATGGAAAGGATTGTTTTTCCTAAAACAAATTTAAATTTTAAAAGAATACTAAGGTTGTATTTATAGTTACGAGTATTTTGAATACTATAACCTAGTTATTTAGAAAACTTATGCAAATATGTTTGAATACTACTATTTTGGGGTCAGAGGATTGAACCCTACAAACCCTCCACCTCCCCTAAAATCTAGTTCACAATGACATGCATTTTCCCACAAACACATGGGCAGATATTTAAAAGTATTTAAATATATTTTGAAAACTGTTTTGTATTGTAATCTGCCCGCATGTAGAAATAAATTTTTCCGGGTAAATGTCTGACTGCATTTGTATTCCATCTATTACG